>JACEFZ010026199.1:0-104187 GCA_014155875.1 Cepaea nemoralis | reverse complement strand
GGAAAACGCGGGGCCAAGGCGGGTTTAAAGAAAAGGGGGCTTTTTAAAAGGAAACCACTGAAAAATCTCACTGAAAGCTTTAGGAATTCATCATGACACTTGGGAGACTGCTTCCAAAGACCGAAATTCGTGGCGCGCAACATTACGCAAGGGTGCAGTCTCTTGTAAAGCAACCAGAACTGCAAGAGCTGTGAAGAAAAGGCTGGACTAGAAAAACCACTGAAGGAGATCCTCCTCCTGGAACGTCAAGCACTCTTTACCCACATTGTAAAAGAACATTTCGAGCCAAAATAGGCCTTATCAACCATTTTAGAACTCCCGGCTCTATATTTTCAATCCCACTGGATAAAATGAACAGTCATCATCATTGTTGATGGACAAACAACAGTTGTCTTAAGCAGGTGTTGATGGATTTCTGACGGATTTGATCATTCTTTTCTTTTTGGTGGTATGTAACAAGCACATCAAATTGTTCTGTTGCTCCTTCCTTAAGTAGTTGATCAGCTCTCTTATGTCTCCACAGTGAGATGGTAACAACTGAATGGTTGCTTCCTTTCAACCACCCCATAGCTAGGTTTTCAAATCTGGTCTCCTGAGGATGACTTGGCGTGCTCGGGAGCTTTTCTGCTTGTATTAGCGTTTTCCCCATCGTCTCCATCTCCACTATACGGGTTGATCTAATCCCTCTTGTGGTGACTCCAAGTGCTTGATGTTGCACTTTGCCCAGCGCTTTTAGTGTAGTGTTTGATACTGAACCTTTAACCCGTATTTCAGGTGTGGTCGTAAGCTCAATTGACAAACTTTGCTTAAGTATTCTCCCACTGGCTTCCCACGTGGTCCCACATAGGTTTCTTAGGATGACTATTTTCCTTCTGGCTTTTGTTGCTGTTCTGTTGATGTTCTTTCTCTATGTCTGCCTGCGATCAAATGTTACTCCAAGGTATGTTGTTTCTTTATCGTCTGTTATTGGTATTCGGTTTATCTGCCTCTTGTTTTGGAGAGAGGATAAATAGGGTGGTGCTGCACTTGTCAATGTGCTATCACATCTATTTGCCCATGCAACTAATTCATCTACATCTCTTTATAGCTATCTGGTGGCCCCTTATGCATGCTCATTTGTGCTCCATAGAACATGGTCATCAGCGTACATTGCCACTTTAATTCCATGTGGTAGTTTAACAACTAGATCATTGATTAAAATTAGGAAAAGTGTGAGGTACAGGACTCCGCCCTGGCGAACATCTTTACGCAATAGAACTTTTGTGCTTTGGAGCCCGTCTATTTGTAGTCGGGTTCGTTTGTGGTGCAAATATGCGTTCACCCATCTGTACATTCTTCCATTGACTTTACAGTTTCTCAGTTTCTTCATCAGACCTTCTTTCCAAACTTTTTAAATGCTTTCTTTAGATCTATCCATGCCTCAAGTACGAGTTTGTACTCTTGGAATGCATCCTCAATTTCTTGAGAGTGGTACGATGTAAGATCTTCCGTAGACTAATACTGCTTAAAGTCTTCCTGTTGTGGCACAAGAATGTTTTCACTTTCAATATACCACTGCAGTCTGAGATTGATGATGCGCCCTATTGTTCTGCAGGCTGATGAGCTAATCGGTCTGTAGTTGGAGGCACTGGAATTGTCTTTCCGTGATTTTAGGAGCAGTAACATGACTTCTTCCCTCTAGGTATGTGGAACGCTGCCTAAGTTCTAATAGTTGTTGAAGATCTGCAGCAGCCTCGGTGTGGTCATTGTTCCAAAGTATTTGATCATTTTCACTGGATATACCGATTGGTTCCTGATGACTTTATTATTGTCAGTTTTTGTTATAATGCCAGCTCTGAGTGTGATAGATGCCTTGTTTCGACAGACTGCATTCGGCATTCGGCAGACTGCGCGGAAGAAATCATTCCTGATTCAACGGGCAAGACGGCGTTTACCTGCAAAGCGTTGTGGAACGTAATGAGCATGGCAAGGCACGTAGAGCGCCCTGGTCATCCACTGCACCTGTATTCGTCTCCAATCGTCTCGACTTGTCTTGTCACTGGACTCAGATGGACTCAGGCGAGAGAGTGAGGTCGACGAATTGCGCAACTCTTCCTCACTTTAATCCACGTCATCGCGCAAGTCATTCTTCATCCAACGTCACATATCACCTTCAAGCCCTGTGGCGATGGGCGAGCGGCAAAGCGGCAGGCGTGGGTACGCTGGCAGCCGTAGTCGCAGACCTGCACACAGGCGGCTCAGGCCATATGGTTGTCTTCTACTGACCGGAGCAGCAGTGGGATTCGGCAGCCCCCTGAGCGACTGAGCAGCCCTCTATAGGAACACACTGCTCACCTCCATAGCATGAGGAAGGGGCTAGAAAAGGTGCCCTAAACATTGTCTGCTTCATCACTACCTAACCAGCTAGCCGCGGTTGGTGGGTACCCTAACTGCGGTCGACATACAAAGAAAGATAAAACAAGCAAAGCTAAAAGAGTAAACCATATTCCCTTAACAATTGGAACTTGGAATGTACGCACCCTACTTGACAGAGACGGCACGTCGGGTCCAGAGAGACGAACAGCACTGATTGGGAGAGAGCTGGGCAGGTACAACATCGACATTGCAGCCTTGAGCGAGACACGACTTGCAGAAGAAGGCCAAATCTGTGAAATTGGTGCCGACGATACATTTTTCTGGAGTGGAAGGAAAAAGCGAGGAAAGACGCCAGTCCGGTGTGGGATTTGCCATTAAGTCGGCCCTGGTCGGCAAATTAGCTGGATTTCCAAAGGCTATAAACGACAGGCTCATGACCATGAAGTTGCCTCTGCTGAATGGAAGGAAGCACGCAACCATTGTGAGTGTCTACGCACCAACTATGACCAACGAAGATGATGTCAAGAACAAGTTCTATGAGGACTTGCACAATGTATTAACATCTGTTCCCAAAGGAGACAAACTTATACTCCTTGGGGATTTCAATGCCAGAGTAGGCACGGACACCACCTCTTGGAGTGGCATTATTGGAAAGCATGGAGTCAGAAATTGTAACAGCAATGGACTCCGCCTCCTTCAGACATGTGCCGAACATGATCTCCTGATTACGAACACAATTTTCCGTCTCCCCATGAGAAATAGGACATCGTGGATGCACCCTCGCTCGAAACACTGGCACCTCATTGACTATGTCATCGTCAGGAGGAGTGACAGACAAGACGTTCGAGTGACAAAATCCATGTGTGGTGCCGAATGTTGGACAGGCCATCGTCTCATTGTCTCGAAAATGAACATCCACATCAGGCCACCACGGCGTCCTCAAGGGGCGAAAATGCAAACAAAGCTAAATGTCACCCGCCTAAACAGCAAGAAAATGCAGCAGTCGGTTGAAAATATGCTGGAAGACCGCCTCAAGCCCAATGCTGAAGCTAAACAGGATACAGAAACAGAATGCAGAGCCCTAAAGGACACAATTTACAACACTGCTATGGAAATCCTGGGTCCAGCCCCCCGAAAGCATAAAGACTGGTTTGATGAAAATTCCGAAGACATCAACCAATTGCTGGCCGAGAAACATCTTCTCCTCAAGGCACATTTGAATGACCCAAAGTCAACATAAAAAAAAGATGCTTTCAAGAACATTCAGAGAGTAGTGCAGCAGAAACTTCGGCACATGCGGGACTCCTGGCTGAGCAGCAAAGCTGATGAAATTCAGGGCTTTGCTGACAGACATGATATGAAAAACTTCTACGACTCACTGAAAGCGGTCTATGGTCCTTCATCACCAGGCATAGTTCCCCTCCTCAGTGCAGACGGGGGAACATTGGTCACCGATAAGAAAGAAATCCTCCAACGCTGGGCAGAGCATTTCAGCAAAATCTTAAATGCAACTTCCTTCTTCGATGATGAAACCATCAACTGCCTTCCTCAAGTTCCCACCAATGAGACACTTGATGACCTGCCAACCATAGTGGAAATAAACAAAGCCATCCAGCAACTCTCCAGCGGCAAGGCACCTGGTCCTAACTCCATCCCAGCAGAGATATACAAGGCAGGTGGGCCGGTCCTAACAGAGCAGCTTCACCAAGTCTTCACAAACATATGGATGAACGAGACCATGCCACAAGATTTTAAGGACGCGTCAATAGTCCACTTTTACAAACGTAAAGGAAACCGCCAATCCTGTGACAACCACCGAGGCATCTCCTTGCTTTCAATTGCAGGGAAGATACTCGCCAGAATTCTTCTCAATCGCCTCACAGCCCATCTCGATCAAGGTCTTCTTCCTGAGAGTCAATGTGGCTTCAGAAAAGAACGTGGAACTGTTGACATGATTTTCGCTGCAAGGCAGCTGCAAGAGAAATGTCAGGAACAGAACTGCGAAATGTTCTCCACTTTCATTGACCTTACCAAGGCTTTTGATACAGGTCAGCAGAGAAGGACTGTGGAAGATTATGGCAAAATATGGCTGTCCACGAAAGTTTGTCCAAATAGTGCGGCTATTTCATGACGGCATGCAGGCAGGCAAGAGTACAGGAAAATGGTGAGCTGTCTGAACCCTTTCCTGTCACCAATGGAGTGAAGCAAGGATGTGTCCTGGCACCAACACTGTTCAGCCTCATGTTTTCAGCCATGTTGATGAATGACCTTCGAGAACGACGACATTGGAAATAGACATCAACTACCGTATGGATGGAAACGTTATTAAATCTCAGAAGGCTGAAAGCTAAAACCAAAATTAACAGTGACACCGTCAGAGAGCTTCTGTTTGCTGATGATTGCGCTCTATACGCCAACTCAGAGGAGGACATGCAACATAATGTTTCAGCTTTCTCACATGCCTGTGCCAACTTTGGGCTCAATATCAACTTGGAGAAGACTGTAGTTATGTACCAGCCAGCTCCAGGGAATAATCACACTGTGCCGAATATCAAAGTGAATGATCATAGACTAAGTGTTGTGGACAAATTCACCTATCTTGGCAGCACTGTGTCACAAGCGGCAACAATCGATGACGAAGTGAATGCAAGAATCTCCAAGGCCAGTGCAGCCTTTGGCAGACTGTACAAGAATGTATGGGACAGAACTGGAATAAGCCTGCAAACAAAGCTAAAAGTCTACAAAGCAGTTGTATTATCCACACTGCTATATGCTTGTGATAACCTGGACTGTTTATCAGCGACACGCTAGGAAATTAAACCACTTCCACACAGTCTGCCTAAGGAAGCTACTGAAGATTAAATGGCAAGACAAGATTCCAGACACTGAAGTCCTAGAAAGAGCATCCATGCCCAGTATCCACACTCTACTGATGAAGAATCAGATTCGCTGGGCTGGTCACTTGACTCGCATGCCAGATCACAGGCTCCCTAAACGAATTTTCTACAGTGAACTGCGTTGTGGTAAACGCTCCCAAGGTGGCCAGAGGAAACGTTTTAACAGACACTCTGAAAATTTCACTGAATGCTTTTGGAATTCATCATGACACCTGGGAGGCTGCAGCCAGAGACCGAAATTCGTGGCGTGCATCATTGCGCAAAGGTGCAGTCATATGTGAGGCAACCAGGACTGCAAGAGCTGTGAAGAAAAGGCAGGACAGAAAAACCACTGCAGGAAATCCTCCTCCAGAGACGTCAAGCATTCTTTGTCCACATTGTCAAAGAACATTTCGAGCCAAAATAGGCCTTATCAGACATCTTAGAACCCACGGCTCCACACCTTCAACCCCACTGGATGAAATGAATGGTCATCATCATTCTTGATGGACAAACAACAGGTGCCTCGTGTATTATTTCATTATGTCCTTTGTGTTGCCATTTCTGTCGAATCTTGTTATTTTTCTGGACTAAGTTGGTGTTGTTATCTTGAACAATTGATTTCTGCAAAATGGTCAGCACCTTGCTTTCCTGTTAAGATGTTTCCGTCTTTGTGTAGTGCATTTATTTTTAGTTTCTTCTTGTGCCCTCGTCATTACGTTATTTTACTAGCTTTCACAACTTCCTTGTGTCTCTTCAGTGACACTGTTTTCTCCTGCCAGCTTTTCCATCAAGCCTAGAAGTTCGTGGTCTCTTGAAATTTAGTTATGCGTGCTGATATTTATTGTGATGCTCTTGGCTGGATTTTTTTTCAGCTCGCTTTCTACATACTTACACACCATTATGCAGCTGCTGTAGTTCATTACTTCACTACGTTGTGTATTGTTTAAGGGCTGCTCTTGGTATTGTTTTTCGTGCTGCCTGTAGTATTCATTTGCCGAACTCTTCAAATACTTCTATTTCTAGGCAATATGCTGGTGAGATATGTGTACATTGTCTAGTCTGTCTTCATGTAGCTCGACCTCGAGCGGGTGCTGCTTTCACTTACAAGCTCATTTTATACATTTATTGAGACTGGCCGATGGTCTTTGCCACAAAGTTGTTCCCCAACAATTCGTGTGATTTTCCACTCCAGGTCTCATTCATTCATTCATTCATTCATTCATTCATTCATTCGTTCATTCATTCGTTCATTCATTCATTCATTCATTCATTTATTCATTCATTCAGTAGCATGTCCGTTGCAGAACCTTGCTCCCATAACAACGAGATCAGGTGTAGTCGTAGTGTGTCATGACCTCGAGTAGAAGATATGTGGGTCAGATGATTGTTAATGAAGATAAATCCCTGCCAGACAGTCAGTCTCTCTACTCTCTAGTCAACGTGATCATAACCAAAGCTCTGCGATTGGCTGTTAAAATCGTTTTGTTTTCTTTTGAAGCTGTTTTATATATATACACTCACACCCAAACACACACATTCACACATCACATACCACCTAAATACACACACACAGACACACACAGACACACACACACACACACACACACATTCAGGCGCGCACAATACACATACATATATGAACTCACATAGCACAAACTCAGAACACACTTAAAAGCATTACGAGAGACAGATCCACCTCGTCACGTGGGGCATTCAAAAAGACTAATATTGACAATTGTGCGACTCCAGTCTCCGTAAATCTTTCTCACATATGTGGACAAACTACTCACCCGTATGTATGTATGTATGTATGTATGTATGTATGTATGTATGTATGTATGTATGTATGTATGTATGTATGTATGTATGTATGTATGTATGTATGTATGTATGTATGTATGTATGTATGTATGTATGTATGTATGTATGTATGTATGTATGTATGTATGTATGTATGTATGTATGTATGTATGTATGTATGTATGTATGTATGTATGTATGTATGTATGTATGTATGTATGTATGTATGTATGTATGTATGTATGTATGTATGTATGTATGTATGTATGTATGTATGTATGTATGTATGTATGTATGTATGTATGTATGTATGTATGTATGTATGTATGTATGTATGTATGTATGTATGTATGTATGTATGTATGTATGTATGTATGTATGTATGTATGTATGTATGTATGTATGTATGTATGTATGTATGTATGTATGTATGTATGTATGTATGTATGTATGTATGTATGTATGTATGTATGTATGTATGTATGTATGTATGTATGTATGTATGTATGTATGTATGTATGTATGTATGTATGTATGTATGTATGTATGTATGTATGTATGTATGTATGTATGTATGTATGTATGTATGTATGTATGTATGTATGTATGTATGTATGTATGTATGTATGTATGTATGTATGTATGTATGTATGTATGTATGTATGTATGTATGTATGTATGTATGTATGTATGTATGTATGTATGTATGTATGTATGTATGTATGTATGTATGTATGTATGTATGTATGTATGTATGTATGTATGTATGTATGTATGTATGTATGTATGTATGTATGTATGTATGTATGTATGTATGTATGTATGTATGTATGTATGTATGTATGTATGTATGTATGTATGTATGTATGTATGTATGTATGTATGTATGTATGTATGTATGTATGTATGTATGTATGTATGTATGTATGTATGTATGTATGTATGTATGTATGTATGTATGTATGTATGTATGTATGTATGTATGTATGTATGTATGTATGTATGTATGTATGTATGTATGTATGTATGTATGTATGTATGTATGTATGTATGTATGTATGTATGTATGTATGTATGTATGTATGTATGTATGTATGTATGTATGTATGTATGTATGTATGTATGTATGTATGTATGTATGTATGTATGTATGTATGTATGTATGTATGTATGTATGTATGTATGTATGTATGTATGTATGTATGTATGTATGTATGTATGTATGTATGTATGTATGTATGTATGTATGTATGTATGTATGTATGTATGTATGTATGTATGTATGTATGTATGTATGTATGTATGTATGTATGTATGTATGTATGTATGTATGTATGTATGTATGTATGTATGTATGTATGTATGTATGTATGTATGTATGTATGTATGTATGTATGTATGTATGTATGTATGTATGTATGTATGTATGTATGTATGTATGTATGTATGTATGTATGTATGTATGTATGTATGTATGTATGTATGTATGTATGTATGTATGTATGTATGTATGTATGTATGTATGTATGTATGTATGTATGTATGTATGTATGTATGTATGTATGTATGTATGTATGTATGTATGTATGTATGTATGTATGTATGTATGTATGTATGTATGTATGTATGTATGTATGTATGTATGTATGTATGTATGTATGTATGTATGTGTATGTATGTATGTATGTATGTATGTATGTATGTATGTATGTATGTATGTATGTATGTATGTATGTATGTATGTATGTATGTATGTATGTATGTATGTATGTATGTATGTATGTATGTATGTATGTATGTATGTATGTATGTATGTATGTATGTATGTATGTATGTATGTATGTATGTATGTATGTATGTATGTATGTATGTATGTATGTATGTATGTATGTATGTATGTATGTATGTATGTATGTATGTATGTATGTATGTATGTATGTATGTATGTATGTATGTATGTATGTATGTATGTATGTATGTATGTATGTATGTATGTATGTATGTATGTATGTATGTATGTATGTATGTATGTATGTATGTATGTATGTATGTATGTATGTATGTATGTATGTATGTATGTATGTATGTATGTATGTATGTATGTATGTATGTATGTATGTATGTATGTATGTATGTATGTATGTATGTATGTATGTATGTATGTATGTATGTATGTATGTATGTATGTATGTATGTATGTATGTATGTATGTATGTATGTATGTATGTATGTATGTATGTATGTATGTATGACACATCAGATGTTGTGTCTACTCCAAAATGATAGTACCGCTTTACTGGTTTAAGCATATTCCAGTTAACTTGTACAGTATAATGTGATATTATATGATATATTATATAGACAAGTTAGTGATTTACGCTAGGGCCAGTCTACCTGGTCAAGGGATTAACGAAATGGTTCGTAATCCTATATATCCACGTGGGGAAAACAGCAGCTGCGAGAATCGGCAGCGGTTCGCGCCGAGCTTGTAACTTACGGGTGTATGTGAACTTGTCGTTCAGAAATCAATGGCAAACTACTGAACGTAATACTTGCCTAGTACATCAACAGTGACTGAAAAATGCTGGTGTTGACTGCAACGTCCTGTAAGTGATATCATTACATCATTCAGTAGCATGTCCTTTGCAGAACCTCGCTCCCATAACAACCTTCTGGAAAACCTCTCGATCATAAGCAAGGTGTCCCGCATCCGATAAACCCATCTGGAGATCATCCGCCACATCCTACACCCATCATCTCTTTGGCTTTCCTCTTCCTCTCTTCCCAGGCATATATCCCTCCATTATTGTTCTCTCCAAACTTTCATGACGTTTCAAGTGACCAAAATATTTCAATTTTCTTTGTCTTATCGTCTTTAATAGCCAACCTTCTTCATTATTCAGCTCTTTAAGTTTGGATGCATTTTTTCGTTTCTGGGTCTCTGGGTAGTGAGATCAGACGCCCGTGTGTATTGTTGCGCACGTAAATAAACCTTGGCAGTTGGAATTCGAAAAAGAGTAGCCTAATGGCGCTGCCCGGCAAAATTTCGAGTTAAAAATCTACCCAAAGTATTTCAGGATCCTCGCCGATGCTACGGAATTCGTGCACTGAGCTGAGTTTCTCCAGACTCAGGTTTGAGTTAGGAGGAGAACGGAGCACTTATAGGTTGCACCCGTGTGCCGTGATGTTGATCCATCGACTAAACTAAACTTGTTCGTTTTTGTACCCAAGATAATCTTAGAACTCGTCTATAACATTTATATTCAAAGGCATGTATACGCTGTTCAGCTTGTTTAGTAAGTGTCCATGTCTCAGACGCATATGTTACAATGGGAAAGATGCATGCTCTTAAAAATCTAATTTGTAGTTCTATCTGTCCCAATTCATAATTTATTCAGTTGTTTTAGTCTTTGAAGAGCAACTGATGCTTGTTGTGTAATTTCTTTCATTTTGTCACCGCTGTTGGTAATCAATGATATTAAAAGTTTTCAATCACCTTAAATTTTTCCCCATTAGCATATATTTCTTTCTCCATAGTAGTTTTATCTGTATGCATTATCTTTGTTTTTGCTATGTTAAGATATAACTTGCGATATTTACTATTCAATTGGGTTGAGGTTATTAGGTTTTCTATACCATTCTGTGTTGTGGATAGTAATACTGTATCATCAGCATACCGAATCTCTGGTATGTCACGACCGCCGATATTTAGGACATCATATAGCTCCTTGTTTATATCATCTCTTACATTCCTCATTATATTTTCGGCGTACAGGTTAAACAAATAGGGTGACAGCACACATCCCTGACGGATTCCTTGCTGATGTCAAACCAATCTGATGCCTCGCCATCTATTCTAACTGCTGCTTGTTGGTCTAGATAGAGCATTTTTATGAGTTGTATTACATGTGAAGGGAAGCCCATATTCCTCATGATTTCCCAAAGTTTCTGATGCTGTACACAGTCAAATACCTCTGAATAAATCCACAAAACATGAGAATAGGTTTACATTAAATTCTCTGCACTTCTCTATTATTAAACACATGTTGAGAATATGATCTCTTGTTCCTCTTCCTTGTCTAAATTCAGGTTGAACCACCTTAATTTCTTCTTCCATTTTCTTACGAAGTCTTCCCATTATGATTTTTAGTAGAATTTTACTTGCATGACTGATCAGGGCAACACTTCTATTGTTGGTGCAAAATTTCAGGTTGCCCTTTTTTGGTATTGGAATGATGATAGTTCTCTTCCAATCTTTTGGCCATATACCATATTTCCAAATCTTTGTACATAATGCATGATATATGTGTATGCTTTCTTCTCCTCCCGCTTTAATTAGTTCAGCTGGTATCTCATCACATCCAGGTGATTTACCATTCTTCAGGTTCTTTATAGCCCAAGCAATTTCATCTAATGAGGGTTCAGGTTCTGTCTCTGCTGTCATTAGCTCATGTATCTCATTCATATGCTCACTGTCACTCATATCATACATTCCACTGCAGTACTCCTGCCATCTTTCTAGAATTTGTCTAGATTCTGTTAAAATATTTTCCATCTTGTCACAGATAACATGCAATTCAGGTTGAACATTTCTTTTCAATAACTTCGTTTCTTTGAACATTTCGTAATCTCTTCCAGTCTTATGATATTTCTCTATTCTGGTACAGCAATCTTGTATATATTGATTTTTGTCCTTTTGTGTGTTCTTTCTTATTTCTCGAGTGAAAGTTCTATACTTCATCAAGCTGGTATCGGATTCACCGCCTTTCTGTTTCAGTTCCCTTCTTTGTTTTATTAATTCTAACGTGTCTGATGTAATCCATGGCTTACGTTGCTTTTTCTTGGTCGGTATGGGAAATGCAACATAACAAAGAAAAAAAAGTAATTTAATGTTCTAGAATCGTCCTTGCGCCATAAATTAAATAGTGTAGTTAACTGGAGTTATGCAAACAGCATGCAAATTAATATTTTCTAAATCAAAATCTATGTTCAATTAATAGCAACCAGGCACAGGCTTCACGCTCTAAACTCACAGAGAACTCTCCAGCTGCACATTGGTATCACGCCTGTAGAAAGTGTAACCGAGCACAAGGCACTGGGTCTTATCATTGACCAACATTTAACCTCTAATTTCCATGTTAAAGCTCTCGTTAAACAAATAGGCAAAAACGTATACCAACTTGCCAAAATTAAAAATGTCCATGATGAAAACACAAGAAAGTCATTCTATACTTCCTATATCAAACACATATTGACTATTGCTCATCAATCTGTGATGGATGCCCCAAATCAAGAATAAAACGTCTTTATTCACTCCAGAAAAGGGCAGTGCGTTTAATTAATCGTAAAAAAGCTTACCGACAATTATAACCTACATGAATGTCTTCAGTTACTGCCACTCCGCAAACGCTTACTATTTAATAAGACCAAACTATTTCATAAAGCCCTATTTCAAAATGCTCCATGCTACCGTTGGCCACTGTTTAAATATAATGCAAAACATATCGAACGACTAAATATACTTCATGTCCCTAAACCTACGATTGACGTATACATAACAAGCTTAGCTTACTCTGCCACTCAGTTGTCAAACAATCTTCCAAAAGAAATATAAGACACCACCAATCACTATACATACAATCTTAACCTGTCTGGACACTATCTCAGTACAGACTACATGCCCCCTAAAACAAAAGAAGTAAAAAACAATAATGAACATTATCTCAAAAGACAAATAGTATAATAAACATGCCCATATGAGTGATACATTACAACTTTATTAGGTATTTATAATGTCTAATTTAACATTTGCCTTACTGAGTCATGTATTATTGATTATTTTCCAATCGTTTTATGCCTATTGTTCTGTTGTTGTGTAAGAATAACTTCATACGTGGTGTTTGAATGAAATAACGTATGAGAGGAAATATAGATGAAGGGCAGAATGTCAGACTAGCCTACGTGCCCAAATCTTAACATTTTGAAAATAAGGCTGGTTCGTTCGTTTATTCAGTCTGTCTGAATAGCTGTCTGCATGTATGTCTGACTGTATGTAAGTACGTTTTTCTCTCAAGAACAGTATAAACACAAGGGCTGAAGCCAAACACCCACAAATGTATGATAGTCATGAGGGTTACAGTGCTTCTACTGCTGACATCCTGGACTCTACTTGACTGGTTGCTGCTTCACAGACTAGTAAGTATATTCATTGATATTCCGTCATTGTAACATCCATTAGCCTCACAAACATGTATGTATATCACTGATATCCTGTCATTGTTATATCCATTAGCCTCACAAACATGTATGTATATCACTGATATCCTGTCATAGTTACATACATTAGCCTCACAAACATGTATGTATATCACTGATATCCTGTCATTGTTACATCCATTAGCCTCACAAACATGTATGTATATCACTGATATCCCGTTATAGTTACATCCATTAGCCTCACAAACATGTATGTATATCACTGATATCCCGTCATTGTTACATCCATTAGCCTCACAAACATGTATGTATATCACTGATATCCTGTCATAGTTACATCCATTAGCCTCACAAACATGTATGTATATCACTGATATCCCGTCATGGTTACATCCATTAGCTTCACAAACATGTATGTATATCACTGATATCCTGTCATAGTTACATCCATTAGCCTTATAAACATGTATGTATATCACTGATATCCTGTCATTGTTACATCCATTAACTTCACACACGTGTATTAATATCTCAGATATCCTGTCATTGTTACATCCAAAACAATGTTTTACCGTAGTGAATTTAAGTAACGAAGACACAAACAATAGATTGCACGATTTATTGCCTGGCATATTTCGCTGCATCTCGTCAGGTACATAATGCAGAATTTACACAACAAAAAGTGAAAAAAAACTAATACATCCTTCAACTTGAATATTACACATGTTCGCACAGTATGCAATTGTCACCCATTGTAATTTTAAACTGACTAACATGTCTTTCCTTTTGCACAAAATTGGCCTATGTAGATTGATCATTGTGGCTTCTTCAAACTTTAACAAGCGACTATTTTGTGTGTTGAACAACACGGGAAAGGCACTGTCTCTATTAATCACATGACTGATTTCCAACACGTGCCTACCAACTGATGAAGCGGGAATCTTCCTGTGTATCGGCCTTCCTGTGCTCACATCGCCTCTGTGTACTATCGTGTCTATCCATTGAGGTATGTGTTTGCCCACCCTGGTGTGTAACTGTCGCCCTGTTCTGCCAATATAAGTAGCCTGACACCTACATGTGAATTGGTAAATACAATTAGATTTGGCGCACAAAGGAACAGGTTCTTTTACTTCTGGCTTGGCGATCGTTTTTGCAGTACCTGACTGATTATACTCGTATTCACAACACTGGTCCCTTTCCTCATTTTTGCATCCAGGTCCTGCCGACTTGTTGACTTTTTGATGCTACCTGAATTTGATTTCATCTGATATATATCTTCATTTTACTCTGTAGTAAGCTTCTGGTAGTCAGCACAACGTTCCAATAGATGAGACGTTAAATTTACTAACGCATTAAGACAAACCAAACTTGGCATACCAACATCTAGTCTGAGACGCTTATTATTACTATGTACCGCCAACTACAATTCAATTTTCAAAAAAAGTCATACCGGCCATGACGGAGTGATCATGGGGAGTCTCTTGGTCTTATTCTAGCGGACCTCTTCAATGGCAACATTTAGAAAAAACAGATCCTCGACATAAACACTTGTCTTTCCCCCTACCGCGTTCGTTGGAAATATATACTAAGTTATCACCACAACGCTACATGCAGCATCGCCCAGCCATAATACCATGGACGCACACAAACTCTCTCTATTTATGGAACGCGAACACAACGAAGCACTGGCCGTTCCTAAATATTCTACTCATGTGTAAGCAGATACGGTACAATTCAAAGATCTGTTGACCGAGGCAAAGAACATGGGCTCGTCATACTTAATTTTCAGAGCTTCACACCTGTTCAGTACAACGGGGCTTAGTACGGCCAGTGTTTACCGAGCTTAGGAGAATGCACCCATGACACACTGACAAGGAATTGCAAATTCTGAGAATGCTTATACGAATGGGTATCCACAGGATTTTATAAGCGCCACTGCCAACAGCCAACTAAATCAGACGAACTCGTCCCTAACTCAAGGTATTTATCCATCTAACCTGTCGAGGGATGACATAAATGCAACGTCTACAGGACCCCGGCTCATTAACGCATCGCGCGAACATTTCTGTGCTGCTACACTCCATTATTAGTACAGACCACATTATTCCCACCCCAGAAGTAAAGACATGTCCATTGTACCCCAATCTAATTGTATTGACAATTCACATGTACATGTCAGGCTACATTCTTCGGCAGACGCAGCCAAAACGACTGGAAGAAGAGGGGCCATCACCCGGCCACAGTTACCACCGGGGTGGGTGAACACATACCACCATTGATCGACAAGATGCTACAATGCGACTGGAGCACAGGAAAGTCCCACGACACAAAAGATTCCTCGCTTCATAAATTGCTAGGCACGTGTTGGCACCATCATGTTGATTGATAGAAAAAAACAGTGCTTTTTTGCGAGTTGTTCAATACACAACATAGTCGCTAGTTATTTTGCAGAAGCCATAATTATCATATACATAGACCAATTTTTGTGCAAAAAAGAAGACCTGTTAGCAGTTTAAAATTACCATGGTAACACTTACATTACTGTGCGAACATGTTGTATTTTCATTTCGCTTGCAAGATTATTTAGTTATGTTTACATTTGTTGTTTTAATTCCTGCAGTTGTACGTAACAAGATGCAGCGAAATATTCCAGCAATACATCTTGCAGTCTATTGTTTGTGTTCTTCGTTATTTAAATGTTACTCCATTAACTTCATACACATTTATGAATTATCAGATAATCTAGTCATTATTACATCCAGGGATTAGAACGGAAGGGGATTTAAACATATATAGTGATCTATATCCCATAGTTATATGTGCTTATATATCCCTTAGTTATATGTGTTCTAAATCCCCTAGTTCTATATCCCCTGGATGTAATAATGACTAGATATCTGGGATATTCATACATGCGTGTGAAGTTAATGGATGTAACATTTTAAATAACGAAGACACAAACAATAGACTGCACGATGTATTGCCTGGAATATTTCACTGCATCTCGTTAGGTACATACTACAGAATTTACACAATAAAATGTGACATAACTAAATACATCTTTCAAGCTGAAATGAAATATACACATGTTCGTACTGTAAAGTTAACTGTCTACCATGGTAATTTTAAACTGACTAACATGTCTTTCTTTTTACACAAAATTGGTCTATGTATATTGATCATTATGGCTTCTGCAAAATTAACTAGCGACTATTTTGTGTATTGAACAACTCGCAAAAGGCACTGTCTCTATCAATCACATGACTGGTTTCCAACACGTGCCTATGAATTGATGAAGCGGGAATCTTCCGGTGTGTCGGCCTTCCTGTGCTCCCATCGCCTGTGTAGCATCTTGTCGGTCCATTGAGGTATGTGTTCACCCACACTGGTGTGTAATTGTGGCTCTGTTCTGCCGAAGAATGTAGCCTGACATGTACATGTGAATTGGTAAATACAATTAGATTTGGCGTACAAAGGAACATGTTCTTTTACTTCTGGGGTGGGAATATGTGTGGTTCTGTACCTAATAACTGGAGTAGCAGCACAGAATGTTCGCGTGACTGCTGTAATGAGCCGGTCCTGTAGACGTTGCATTACGTCATCCCCTCGACAGGTTAGCTGGATAAATACCTTGAGTTTAGGGACTGTAGTTTCGTCTGGTTTTAGTTTGGGCTGTTGGCCGTGGCGCTTTAAAAATCCTGTGGAGTACCCATTCTGGTATAAGACATTCTTCAGAATTTCAAATTCCTCTGTCAGTGTGTCATGGGTGCATATCTTCCTAGCTCGGTCAAACACTGTCCGTACTAAGCCCTGTTTGTACTGAACAGGTGTGAAGCTCTGAAAATTTAAATATTGACCAGCCCATGTTTCTTTGCGGTACACCGATCTTTGAATTGTACCGTCTGCTCTACACCTGAGTAGAATATTTAGGAACGGCAGTGCTTCGTTGTGTTCGTGTTCCATAAATAGAGAGATGTTTGTGTGCGTCATGTTCATTATGGCGTGGGACGATGTTGCTTGTAGCGCATCTGTGGTGATAATTAGTATATCTTCCACATAACGACGGTAGAAGACCAAGTGTTTAATGTCTGAGGATCTGTTTTCTTCTAAATGTGCCATGAAGATGTCCGCTAGAATAAGACCAAGAGGACTCCCCATGATCACTCCGTCAATTTGGCGGTATGACTTTTTTTTGAAAATTGAATTGTATGTTGGCGGTACATAGTAATAATAGCGTCTCCAGAATAGATGTTGGTATGCCAAGTTTTGTTTGTCTTTAATGCGTTCACTTATAATTTTAACTGTCTCATCTATTGGAACGTTGGCTGACTACCAGAGGCTTACTACCAGAGTAAAATGGAAGATATATTATCAGATGAATCTAAATTCAGGTAGATCAAAAAGTCAACAAGTCGGAGGACCTGGATGCAAAAATGAGGAAAGAGATCCAGTGACTTGTGAATACGGTACTAATCAGTCAGGCTACTGCAAAAACGATCGTCAGCCAGAAGTAAAAGAACCGGTTCCTTCGTGCGCCAAATCTAATTGTATTTACCAATTCACATGTAGGTGTCAGGCTACGTATATTGGCAGAACAGGGCGACAGTTACACACCAGGATGGGCAAACACATACCTCAATGGATAGACACGATAGTACACAGAGGCGATGTGAGCACAGGAAGGCCGATACACCGGAAGATTCCCGCTTCATCGGTTGGTAGGCACGTGTTGGAAATCAGTCATGTGATTAATAGAGACAGTGCCTTTCCCGTGTTGTTCAACACACAAAATAGTCGCTTGTTAAAGTGTGAAGAAGCCACAATGATCAATCTACATAGGCCAATTTTGTGCAAAAGGAAAGACATGTTAGTCAGTTTAAAATTACCATGGGTGACAATTGACATTACTGTGCGAACATGTGTATATTTCAGCTTGAAGGATGTATCTAGTTTTTTTTCACTTTTGTTGTGTAAATTCTGCATTATGTACCTGATCGAGATGCAGCGAAATATGCCAGGCAATAAATCGTGCAATCTATTGTTTGTGTCTTCGTTACTTAAATTCACTACGGGAAATAATTGTTTTGGATGTAACAATGACAGGATATCTGAGATATTAATACACGTGTGTGAAGTTAATGGATGTAACAATGGCAGGATATCAGTGATATACATACATGCTTATGAGGCTAATGGATGTAACTATGACAGGATATCAGTGATATACACACATCTTTGTGAAGCTAATGGATGTAACAATGAAGGGATATCAGTGATATACATACATGTTTGTGAAGCTAATGGATGTAACAATGACGCGATATCAGTGATTTACATACATGCTTATGAGGCTAATGTATGTAACTATGACAGGATATCAGTGATATACATACATGTTTGTGAGGCTAATGGATGTAACAATGACAGGGATATCAGTGATATACATACATGTTTATGAGGCTAATTGATGTAACTATGACAGGGATATCAGTGATATACACACATGTTTGTGAAGGCTAATGGATATAACTATTACGGGATATCAGTGATATACATACATGTTTGTGAGGCTAATGGATGTAACTATTACGGGATATCAGTGATATACACACATGTTTGTGAGGCTAATGGATGTAACTATTACGGGATATCAGTGATATACACACATGTTTGTGAGGCTAATGGATGTAACAATGACAGGATATCAGTGATATACATACATGTTTGTGAGGCTAATGGATGTTACAATGACGGAATATCAATGATATACTTACTAGTCTGTGAAGCAGCAAACCAGTCAAGTAGAGTCCAGGATGTCAGCAGTAGAAGCACTGTAACCCTCATGACTATCATACATTTGTGGGTGTTTGGCTTCAGCCCTTGTGTTTATACTGTTCTTGAGAGAAAAACGTACTTACATACAGTCAGACATACATGCAGACAGCTATTCAGACAGACTGAATAAACGAACGAACCAGCCTTATTTTCAAAATGTTAAGATTTGGGCACGCAGGCTAGTCTGACATTCTGCGCTTCATCTATATTTCCTCTCATACGTTATTTCATTCAAACACCACGTATGAAGTTATTCTTACACAACAACAGAACAATAGGCATAAAACGATTGGAAAATAATCAATAATACATGACTCAGTAAGGCAAATGTTAAATTAGACGTTATAAATACCTAATAAAGTTGTAACGTATCACTCATATGGGCATGTTTATTATACTAGTTGTCTTTTGAGATAATGTTCATTATTGTTTTTTTCTTCTTTTGTTTTAGGGGGCATGTAGTCTGTACTGAGATAGTGCCCAGACAGGTTAAGATTGTGTGTATAGTGATTGGTGGTGTCATATTTATTTTGGAAGATTGTTTGACAACTAAGCGGCAGAGTAAGCTAATATTGTTATGTATACGTCAATCGTAGGTTTAGGGACATGAAGTATATTTAGTCGTTCGATATGTTTTGCATTATATTTAAACAGTGGCTAAAGGTAGCATGGAGCATTTTGAAATAGGGCTTTATGAAATAGTTTGGTCTTATTAAATAGTTTGCGGAGTGGCAGTAACTGAAGACATTCATGTAGGTTAGAATTGTCGGTAAGCTTTTTACGATAAATTAAACGCACTGCCTTTTCTGGAGTGAATAAAGGCGTTTTATTCTTGATTTGGGGCATCCATCACAGATTGATGAACAATAGTCAATATCTGTTTGATATAGGAAGTATAGAATGACTTTCTTGTGTTTTCATCATGGACATTTTTAATTTTGGCAAGTTGGTATAAGTTTTTGCCTATTTGTTTAACGAGAGCGTTAACATGGAAATTAGAGGTTAAATGTTGGTCAATGATAAGACCCAGTGCTTTGTGCTCGGTTACACTTTCTACAGACGTGATACCAATGTGCAGCTGGAGAGTTCTCTGTGAGTTTAGAGTGTGAAGCCTTTGTCTAGTTGCTATTAATTGAACATAGATTGTGATTTAGAAAATATTAATTTGCATGCTGTTTGCATAACTCCACTTAACTACACTATTTAATTTATGTCGCAAGGACGATTCTAGAACATTAAATTACTTTTTTGTCTTTGTTATGTTGCATTTCCCTTACCGACCAAGAAAAAGCAACGTAAGCCATGGATTACATCAGACACGTTAGAATTAATAAAACAAAGAAGGCGGTGAATTTGATACCAGCTGGATGAAGTATAGATCTTTAACTCGAGAAATAAGAAAGAACACACAAAAGGACAAAAATCAATATATACAAGATTGCTGTACCAGAATAGAGCAATATCATAAGACTGGAAGAGATTATGAAACGTTCAAAGAAATGAATTTATTGAAAAGAAATGTTCAACCTCAATTGAATGTTATATGTGACAAGATGGAAAATATTTTAACAGAATCTAGACAAATTCTAGAAAGATGGCAGGAGTAATGCAGTGGAATGTATGATATGCGTGACAGTGAGCATATGAATGAGATGCATGAGCTAATAACAGCAGAGACAGAACCTGAACCCTCATTAGATGAAATTGCATGGGCAATAAAGAACCTGAAGAATGGTAAATCACGTGGATGTGATGAGATACCAGCTGAACTAATTAAAGCGGGAGGAGAATAAAGCATAAAAATCTATCACGCATTATGTAAAAATATATGGAAATATGGTATGTGGCCAAAATATTGGAAGAGAACTATTTTCATTTGAATACCAAAAAAGGGCAACCTGAAATTATGCACCAACAATAGAACTGTTGCTCTGATCAGTCATGCAAGTAAAATTCTACTAAAGATCATAATGGGAAGACTTCGTAAGAAAATGGAAGAAGAAATTGATGTGGTTCAACCTGAATTTAGACAAGGAAGAGGAACAAGAGATCATATTCTCAACATGCGTTTAATAATATAGAAGTGCAGAGAATTTAATGTAAACCTATTCTCATGTTTTGTGGATTATTCAAAGGCATTTGACTGTGTACAACATCAGAAACTTTAGAAAATTATGAGGAATATGGGCTTTCCATCACATGTAATACAACTCATAAGAATGCTTTATCTAAACCAACAAGCAGCGGTTACAATAGATGGCGAGGCATCAGACTAGATTGACATCAAGCAAGGAGTCCGTCAGGGCTGTGTGCTGTCCCCCTATTTGTTTAATCAGTACGCGGAAAATATAATGAGAAATGTAAGAGATGATATAAACAGGGAGCCATATGATGCCCTAAATATCGGCGGTCATGACATACTAAGATTCGATATACTGATGATACAGTATTACTATCCACAACACAGAATGGTATAGAAAACCTAATAGCCTCAACCCAATTGAATAGTGAATATCGCAAGTTATATCTTAACATAACAAAAACAAAGATTATGCATACAGATAAAACTACTATGGAGAAAGAAATAAATGTTAATGAGGAAAAATTTAAGGTGATTGAAAACTTTTAATATCATTGATTACCAACAACGGTGACAAAATGAAAGAAATTACACAACAAGCATCAGTTGCTCTTCAAAGACTAAAACAACTGAATAAATTATGAATTGGGACAGATAGAACTACAAATTAGATTTTTAAGAGCATGCATCTTTCCCATTGCAACATATGCGTCTGAGACCTGGACACTTACTAAACAAGCTGAACAGCGCATAAATGCCTTTGAATATAAATGTTATAGACGAGTTCTAAGATTATCTTGGGTACAAAAACGAACAAATTTAGTTTAGTTTAGTCGATGGATCAACATCACGGCACACGGGTGCAACCCATAAGTGCTCCGTTCTCCTCCTAACTCAAACCAGAGTCTGGAGAAACTCAGCTCAGTGTACGAACTCCGTAGCACCGGCGAGGATCCTGAAATACTTTGGGTAGATTTTTAACTCGAAATTTTGCCGGGCAGCGCCGTTAGGCTACTCTTTTTCGAATTCCAACTGCCAAGGGATATTTACGTGCGCAACAATACACACGGGCGTCCGATCTCACTACCCAGAGACACAGAAACGAACATATGCATCAATACTTCAAGAGCTGAATATTGAAGAAGATTGACTATTAAAGACGATAAGACAAAGAAAATTGAAATATTTTGGTCACTTGAAACGTCACGAAAGTTTGGAGAGAAAAATAATGGAGGGATATATGCCTGGGAAGAGAGGAAGAGGAAAGCCAAAGAGAAGATGGGTGCAGGATGTGGCGGATTATCTCCAGATGGGTGTGTCGGATGCTGGACACCTTGCTTATGATCGAGAGGTTTTCCAGAAAGTCGTCATGGGAGCGAGGTTCTGCAAAGGACATGCTACTGAATGATTTAATGATATCACTTACAGGACTTTGCAGTCAACACCAGCATTTTTCAGCCGCTGTTGATGTACTAGACAGGTGTAACGTTCAGTAGTTTGCCATTGATTTCTGAACGACAAGTTCACATACCCCCGTAAGTTACAAGCTCGGCGCGAACCGCTGCCGATTCTCGCAGATGATGTTTTTCCCACGTGGATATACTGGATTACGAACACTTTCGTTAATCCTTTGACCAGGTAGACTAGCCCTAGCGTAAATCACTAACTTGTGTATATAATATATCACATAATACCACAATGTACTGTACAAGTTAACTGGAATATGCTTACACCAGTAAAGCGGTACTATTATTTTGGAGTAGACATAACATCTGATGTGTCATACATACATACATACATACATACATACATACATACATACATACATACATACATACATACATACATACATACATACATACATACATACATACATACATACATACATACATACATACATACATACATACATACATACATACATACATACATACATACATACATACATACATACATACATACATACATACATACATACATACATACATACATACATACATACATACATACATACATACATACATACATACATACATACATACATACATACATACATACATACATACATACATACATACATACATACATACATACATACATACATACATACATACATACATACATACATACATACATACATACATACATACATACATACATACATACATACATACATACATACATACATACATACATACATACATACATACATACATACATACATACATACATACATACATACATACATACATACATACATACATACATACATACATACATACATACATACATACATACATACATACATACATACATACATACATACATACATACATACATACATACATACATACATACATACATACATACATACATACATACATACATACATACATACATACATACATACATACATACATACATACATACATACATACATACATACATACATACATACATACATACATACATACATACATACATACATACATACATACATACATACATACATACATACATACATACATACATACATACATACATACATACATACATACATACATACATACATACATACATACATACATACATACATACATACATACATACATACATACATACATACATACATACATACATACATACATACATACATACATACATACATACATACATACATACATACATACATACATACATACATACATACATACATACATACATACATACATACATACATACATACATACATACATACATACATACATACATACATACATACATACATACATACATACATACATACATACATACATACATACATACATACATACATACATACATACATACATACATACATACATACATACATACATACATACATACATACATACATACATACATACATACATACATACATACATACATACATACATACATACATACATACATACATACATACATACATACATACATACATACATACATACATACATACATACATACATACATACATACATACATACATACATACATACATACATACATACATACATACATACATACATACATACATACATACATACATACATACATACATACATACATACATACATACATACATACATACATACATACATACATACATACATACATACATACATACATACATACATACATACATACATACATACATACATACATACATACATACATACATACATACATACATACATACATACATACATACATACATACATACATACATACATACATACATACATACATACATACATACATACATACATACATACATACATACATACATACATACATACATACATACATACATACATACATACATACATACATACATACATACATACATACATACATACATACATACATACATACATACATACATACATACATACATACATACATACATACATACATACATACATACATACATACATACATACATACATACATACATACATACATACATACATACATACATACATACATACATACATACATACATACATACATACATACATACATACATACATACATACATACATACATACATACATACATACATACATACATACATACATACATACATACATACATACATACATACATACATACATACATACATACATACATACATACATACATACATACATACATACATACATACATACATACATACATACATACATACATACATACATACATACATACATACATACATACATACATACATACATACATACATACATACATACATACATACATACATACATACATACATACATACATACATACATACATACATACATACATACATACATACATACATACATACATACATACATACATACATACATACATACATACATACATACATACATACATACATACATACATACATACATACATACATACATACATACATACATACATACATACATACATACATACATACATACATACATACATACATACATACAAACATACATACATACGGGTGAGTAGTTTGTCCACATATGTGAGAAAGATGTACGGAGACTGGAGTCGCACAATTGTCAATATTAGACTTTTTGAATGCCCCACGTGACGAGGTGGATCTGTCTCTCGAAATGCTTTTCAGCGGCTTCTGAGTTTGTGTTATGTGAGTTCATATATGCATGTGTATTGCGCGCGCCTGAATGTGTGTGTGTGTATGTGTGTGTTTGGCTGTGTGTGTGTGTCTGTGTGTGTGTGTGTGTATCTATGTGGTATGTGATGTGTGAATGTGTGTGTGTGGATCTGAGTGTGTATATATAAAACAGCTGACAAATTCCCTTTAAAAAAAAGATTTTAACAGCCATGCCAGAGCTTTGGTTATGATCCATCGTTGACTAGAGAGTATAGAGACTGAAGTCTGGCGGGATTTATCTTCATTAACAATCTCTGACCCACATTCTTCTACTCCAGGTTCATGACACACTACACTACACCTGATCTCGTTGTTATGGGAGCGAGGTTCTGCAACGGACATGCTACTGAATGAATGAATGAATTAATGAATGAATGAGACCTGGAGTGGAAATCACACGATTGTTGGGAACAACTCTGTGGCAAGACCATCGGCCCGTCTCAATAAAATGTATAAAATGAGCTTGTAAGTGAAAGCAGCACCCGCTCGAGGTCGAGCTACATGAAGACAGACTAGACAATGTACACATATCTCACCAGCATATTGCCTAGAAATAGAAGTAGTTGAAGAGTTCGGCAAATGAATACTACAGGCAGCACGAAAAACAATACCAAGAGCAGCCCTTAAACAGATACACACCGTAGTGAAGTAATGAACTAGCAGCAGCTGCATAATGGTGTGTAAGTATGTAGAAAGCGAGCTGAAAAAAAAATCCAGCCAAGAGCATCACAATAAATATCAGCACGCATAACTAAATTTCAAGAGACGACGAACTTCTAGGCTTGATGGAAAAGCTGGCAGGAGAAAAACAGTGTCACTGAAGAGACACAAGGGAAGTTGTGAAGCTAGTAAAATAACGTAATGACGAGGGCACAAGAAGAAACTAAAAAATAAATGCACTACATAAAGACGGAAACATCTTAACAGGAAAGCAAGGCGCTGACCATTTTGCAGACTCAATTGTTCAAGATAACAACACCAATTTAGTCCAGAAAAATAACAAGATTCGACAGAAATGGCAACACAAAGGACTAATGACACTAATACACGAGGCACTGTTGTTGTTTGTCCATCAAGAATGATGATGACCATTCATTTCATCCAGTGGGGTTGAAGGTGTGGAGCCGTGGGTTCTAAGATGTCTGATAAGGCCTATTTTGGCTCGAAATGTTCTTTGACAATGTGGACAAAGAATGCTTGACGTCTCTGGAGGAGGATTTCCTGCAGTGGTTTTTCTGTCCTGCCTTTTCTTCACAGCTCTTGCAGTCCTGGTTGCCTCACATATAACTGCACCTTTGCGCAATGATGCACGCCACGAATTTCGGTCTCTGGCTGCAGCCTCCCAGGTGTCATGATGAATTCCAAAAGCATTCAGTGAAATTTTCAGAGTGTCTTTAAAACGTTTCCTCTGGCCACCTTGGGAGCGTTTACCACAACGCAGTTCGCTGTAGAAAATTCGTTTAGGGAGCCTGTGATCTGGCATGCGAGTCAAGTGACCAGCCCAGCGAATCTGATTCTTCATCAGTAGAGTGTGGATACTGGGCATGGATGCTCTTTCTAGGACTTCAGTGTCTGGAATCTTGTCTTGCCATTTAATCTTCAGTAGCTTCCTTAGGCAGACTGTGTGGAAGTGGTTTAATTTCCTAGCGTGTCGCTGATAAACAGTCCAGGTTTCACAAGCATATAGCAGTGTGGATAATACAACTGCTTTGTAGACTTTTAGCTTTGTTTGCAGGCTTATTCCAGTTCTGTCCCATACATTCTTGTACAGTCTGCCAAAGGCTGCACTGGCCTTGGAGATTCTTGCATTCACTTCGTCATCGATTGTGGCAGCTTGTGACACGGTGCTGCCAAGATAGTTGAATTTGTCCACAACACTTAGTCTATGATCATTCACTTTGATATTCGGCACAGTGTGATTATTCCCTGGAGCTGGCTGGTACATAACTACAGTCTTCTCCAAGTTGATATTGAGCCCAAAGTTGGCACTAGGCATGTGAGAAAGCTGAAACATTATGTTGCATGTCCGTCCTCTGAGTTGGCGTATAGAGCGCAATCATCAGCAAACAGGAGCTCTCTGACGGTGCCAGCTGTTAATTTTGGTTTTAGCTTTCAGCCTTCTGAGATTGAATAACTTTCCATCCATACGGTAGTTGATGTCTATTCCAATGTCGTCGTTCTCGAAGGCATTCATCAACATGGCTGAAAACATGAGGCTGAACAGTGTTGGTGCCAGGACACATCCTTGCTTCACTCCATTGGTGACAGGAAAGGGTTCAGACTGCATGCCGTCATGAAATAGCCGCACTATTTGGACAAACTTTCGTGGACAGCCATATTTTGCCATGATCTTCCACAGTCCTTCATCTGCTGACTGTATCAAAAGCCTTGGTAAGGTCAATGAAAGTGGAGAACATTTCGCAGTTCTGTTCCTGACATTTCTCTTGCAGCTGCCTTGCAGCGAAAATCATGTCAACAGTTCCACGTTCTTGTCTGAAGCCACATTGACTCTCAGGAAGAAGACCTTGATCGAGATGGGCTGTGAGGCGATTGAGAAGAATTCTGGCGAGTATCTTCCCTGCAATTGAAAGCAAGGAGATGCCTCGGTGGTTGTCACAGGATTGGCGGTTTCCTTTACGTTTGTAAAAGGTGGACTATTAAGCGTCCTTAAATCTTGATGCTCCCCACCAGAGGCTGGGCGAAGCTGGGCTGGGTCAGACAGACAGACAGACAGACAGACACAGACAGACAGACAGTCGGGAACGGGAGCTTATATGACTACTTATATGACTTAAATGATATGCTCCCCACCAGGGACTGGGTGAAGCTGGGCCGGGTCAGACAGACGGACAGACAGACAGACAGACAGACAGACAGACAGACAGATAGATAGATAGATAGATAGATAGATAGATAGATCCTCGCCAGGGGCTGGGCGAAGCCGGGCCGGATCAGCTAGTGGTATAAATAAGAGAGGGGACAGGACACAACCTTGTCGTACTCCGGATCTTATGGTGATGGGTTCTGAGTGTCCTCCAGTTGCTCTCACTATGCATTCATTGTTGTTGTATAAGCTTCTGGGGGGTACGGGGTGTCAGGCATTGGTAGCACCTTTGGTAAGGATGGCTCTCATGTCCTTTCAGGACCCATCCCCCACTGGTCCAAGTCTGACACCCAGCTCGTGCCTGTGGCTCCTAGTAGCTGTCAGCATGCGACAGCGGCCACCCCCGGGCAACAGCTGTGAGAGGGTTGCTAAACCAGGCATGGTATCCGATTTGGTGTCAAACCAAGAGGTAAACTAGGGTATGCCTACCCAGCATGTGAAGACAGGATTCGGCAGACTGCGTGGAAGAAATCATTCCTGATTCAACGGGCAAGACGGTGTTTACCTGCAAAGCGTCGTTGAACGTAATGAGCACGGCAAGGCACGTAGAGCGCCCTGGTCATCCACTGCACCTGTATTCATCTCCAACCGTCTCGACTTGTCTTGCCACTGGACTCAGATGGACTCAGGCGAGAGAACTGCGCAACTCTTCCTCACTTTAATCCAAGTCATCGCGCAAGTCATTCTTCATCCAACGTCACATATCACCTTCAAGCCCTGTGGCGATGGGCGAGCGGCAAAGCGGCAGGTGTGGGTACGCTGGCAGCCGTAGTCGCAGACCTGCACACAGGCGGCTCAGGCCATATGGTCGTCTTCTACTGACCGGAGCAGCAGTGGGATTCGGCAGCCCCCTGAGCGACTGAGCAGCCCTCTATAGGAACACACTGCTCACCTCCATAGCATGAGGAAGGGGCTAGAAAAGGTGCCCTAAACATTGTCTGCTTCATCACTACCTAACCAGTTAGCCGCGGTTGGTGGGTACCCTAACTGCGGTCGACATACAAAGAAAGATAAAACAAGCAAAGCTAAAATAGTAAACCATATTCCCTTAACAATTGGAACTTGGAATGTACGCACCCTACTTGACAGAGACGGCGCGTCGGGTCCAGAGAGACGAACAGCACTGATTGGGAGAGAGCTGGGCAGGTACAACATCGACATTGCAGCCTTGAGCGAGTCACGACTTGCAGAAGAAGGCCAAATCTGTGAAATTGGTGCCGGCTACACATTTTTCTGGAGTGAAAGGAAAAGCGAGGAAAGACGTCAATCCGGTGTGGGATTTGCCATTAAGTCGGCCCTGGTCGGCAAATTAGCTGGATTTCCAAAGGCTATAAACGACAGGCTCATGACCATGAAGTTGCCTCTGCTGAATGGAAGGAAGCACGCAACCATTGTGAGTGTCTACGCACCAACTATGACCAACGAAGATGATGTCAAGAACAAGTTCTATGAGGACCTGCACAATGTATTAACATCTGTTCCCAAAGGAGACAAACTTATACTCCTTGGGGATTTCAATGCCAGAGTAGGCACGAACACCACCTCTTGGAGTGGCATTATTGGAAAGCATGGAGTCGGAAATTGTAACAGCAATGGACTCCGCCTCCTTCAGACATGTGCCGAACATGATCTCCTGATTACGAACATAATTTTCCGTCTCCCCATGAGAAATAGGACATCGTGGATGCACACTCGCTCGAAACACTGGCACCTCATTTACTATGTCATCGTCAGGAGGAGTGACAGACAAGACGTTCGAGTGACAAAATCCATGTGTGGTGCCGAATGTTGGACAGACCATCATCTCATTGTCTCGAAAATGAACATCCACATCAGGCCACCACGGCGTCCTCAAGGGGCGAAAATGCAAACAAAGCTAAATGTCACCCGCCTAAACAGCAAGAAAATGCAGCAGTCGTTTGAAAATATGCTGGAAGACCGCCTCAAGCCCAATGCTGAAGCTAAACAGGATACAGAAACAGAATGAAGAGCCCTAAAGGACACAATTTACAACACTGCTATGGAAATACTGGGTCCAGCCCCCCGAAAGCATAAAGACTGGTTTGATGAAAATTCCGAAGACATCAACCAATTGCTGGCCGAGAAACATCTTCTCCTCAAGGCACATTTGAATGACCCAAAGTCAACATAAAAAAAAAGATGATTTCAAGAACATTCAGAGAGTAGTGCAGCAGAAACTTCGGCACATGCGGGACTCCTGGCTGAGCAGCAAAGCTGATGAAATTCAGGGCTTTGCTGACAGACATGATATGAAAAACTTCTACGACTCACTGAAAGCGGTTTATGGTCCTTCATCACCAGGCATAGTTCCCCTCCTCAGTGCAGACGGGGGAACATTGGTCACCGATAAGAAAGAAATCCTCCAACGCTGGGCAGAGCATTTCAGCGAAATCTTAAATGCAACTTCCTTCTTCGATGATGAAACCATCAACTGCCTGCCTCAAGTTCCCACCAATGAGACACTTGATGACCTGCCAACCATAGTGGAAATAAACACAGCCATCCAGCAACTCTCCAGCGGCAAGGCACCTGGTCCTGACTCCATCCCAGCAGAGATATACAAGGCAGGTGGGCCGGTCCTAACAGAGCAGCTTCACCAAGTCTTCACAAACATATGGATGAACCTGCCTGTCAGCAACTTGCTTGCTACATGTCTTTCAGGACTCCCCTACTTTTGCACCGCACGAAATAACAACTCGTGTCATTTGCAAAAGGAATGCAATTTATTTAGAGCTGGCAATTTAATAGCTCTGCGAGCGGTATGCTTCATCAACATTAAACAACATGAATGCAATGAAGTGGTGAGAAATGATGCTAGTAATCACAATCTAAATCTACAGCCTAATATTTAACTATTGCCTAGAAACTTATAGCATTTGTCAAGAACACGTCTACTCTCTACCGTCTCCAGTCTGGTCTGTCCACACGCTACACATTGCGTGGACAAGCACGGACGCTGTCCCCTCCGTGCAGTAGCTAGTCTTGCGTGCATGGAGTCCCAAGCACGCTGGCTCGTGAGCTTGAGTAACCGGGCACTTCACGGTTACTCGCAGGCCAAGCTTCCCAATGGCTTGGGGAAGCCCTCGCTCACTTGTCCTTATTGCCCCCTTGGTGGACCCAAATGTGTCCCCTTGTGAAGCTATTTATAGCGCTGGTGTCTCTCCTGTCTGGTGTCTCCCTACTAGACTTGTGTTAACTCTTATTAACTCTCTGAAGTCTTATTGGAGATTCTGACAGGCTCCCCTCCTCTCTGTGAAGTGTTACTTCCCTTTAACTCATGTTTGTAACACGTATGGTCACAAAGAAAAATTGGATGTCCAATTTTGTCAGATATCCAATAAGTTATAAATCTCTCGTTTGGGGATAGAACAACTCTCTTCTTCCTTTACTCACACTGCTCTATCTTTTCACTCGGCTAATTAAGTAGCCCATGTATCAGTATAGTTGGTTCTATAGATATCTTTGGGAATTGTTTTGAACCGGAACCGTTGTCTTATGACTTATGTCCTGGCTTCCGTCGTTTGACCCTATGTCTATTGACTTTCACCCATTGACTTCTGTCTCGACCTGTCCTCATATTGCCCGAAATGACAACCCAAATACAAGTTGACTCTGTTATGAATGCAACACATGAGCATAAATATGTTCATGTTCCCATTAATATCCCTTCCAACTTATATACACACAGTTCTGCTTTTCACCTTCTCGCTTCCGCTTGTGAAAAGCTATTTTTCAATGTTACATTAAGGTTTTTAAGAAGTTATTGTGTCCCCTGAATTTAAGTTGTTGTTCTATGAAACAAATAGTGTGTGCAACTTCTATGTGTTTGTTGTCCTGTCTGTTTGCGTGTTTACTAATGAACTACAGTGTACTTAACTTGCTAACCTGTGTATGCGTTAGTGTATTAAATGTGTGTGTTCCTTCGAGCGCTGTAAATCGGTTTATTGTGGTTACAAATGTTTGTTATTCTTATTTATGACCACAACTCCGCTTTAAAAAGCTCAAAGTACATTCCCTATCTAATCTATTAAAGTATGGCAGTAACACACATAAAACTTGACACCACATTGGTTACACAGCTGACACAGACAAGTCAAAATAAGACGTTTCCAGCGGTGAAAAATTTGCCGCTACCTTTCTCTCTCACTCTCTTTCTTTCCATGTTTACTAATTTTCACATTCTCTCTCTCATTTATACCTCTTTTATACATCTTTCACTCGCTTTCATACTCTACTTTTGCTAAAACATTCACTCGTCATTAAAATATGTTTCATAGCATCAAATAAATGAACATTACATATATACAATAAATGATTGGCTGAATTATAACAATATTCAAGCCATATGACTGTGCGTTTTGTTTGCACGTGTCATGTCTATACAAAATATACAAGGTTATGAGGATGGTTTGTTACCGATCCTGTAATAGTAACTAATATGGTTTGGTGTGATGTCCTAAATTATCCCAAGGGAAATAATCTAACTAATTAATTTCATTTAAGAGAATTGAGTTAACTACCTTAAAGTGTTATTTGTAAATAAGATGATGTTAATTCCTAAATGGTTGGGTTAGTTTAGAAATGATATTTTAGATAAATGAATTTATACATGATTATGATTATGCGGTGATAAACTAATGTAATATCTAACAATTGTATTTCTATCATTGGTGTTATATTAAATGGTTTATTAACTAAATGATGGTGATTTCTAACTACCACATGACATAAATAAAGTTATATATGCATTTGAACATTTTGCAATTCAATTATTCATAGAAAAATGAAGTTATGTGTACTGTTAATAAAACAATAATATATATATATATATATATATATATATATATATATATATATATATATATATATATATATATATATATATATATATATATATATATATATCACAGTTACATTTCTATATCTAATTACACTAACTGAAGTCCTCCTTTCCGTTCTGAAGATGGAGCAATGTTTTTTGTAGACTATTCTAACATAGTTCATTTTGGCAAAGTCTTCTATGCTCTCCTTCATGGATAGTGTACAAATATAGTTCCCTACTAACTTATGTAGGTTCATAGCTAACACTTCAACGTTAGTATAGCTTATGTGTGTGTCAGCGGATGTTACTTCTGCGTCTGTTCGTTACACTTTTCATAGCACTGTTACTTTCACACAGTTTACATGTTTGGCGATGATAACGCACTTACAGTGTATCTTAATCACCACATACGGCACTGAGTTACCTAACATTTACAGTGTCACTGTTTCTGGTGATCTGTGGTCGATCCCTTCCTGCAAATCAGGTATTGCAATGGTTGACGGTCGACTCAAAATGTCTGCAACAGTGTTCAATCTTCCCTTTAAGTGCTGGATGGTAAATGTGTAATTTTGGAGAATCAAAGCCCACCTGTAGACTCTGTTATTGTGGGGAATTCCAGACTGCATCACAGACAACGGAGAATTATCGGTTTCGATCACAAACTGTGCTCCTGCCAAAAATCTATGAAATTTCTTAACACAATAGATCAAACTGAGGCCCTCCAATTATGATGCTGAGTATCTAGATTCAGCGGGGCTAATTTTCCGACTTACGTACATTACTGGGTGAAACTTCCCTTCGTAGAACTGTCCTAGTATCCCAGATATGGAGATGGCACTCACATCTGTGCGTAAAAAATAGGTAAGTTTTGGATTAAGCATACGAAGGATAGGTGGAACGCTAAAAAGGTATTTCAGTTTTGCTAACGCGCTAATTAATCCTGCATCTTGTACAGATAATTTAGCCGAAGCTTTTAAGATGTTAGAAAAAACACTGGTGATTTCCGCCAGATTTGGGATAAATTTACTATAGTAGTTTACCAGACCCAGTAAACTCCGGACCTGTTTCTTGGTCGTTGGCATAGTCAAATTCAGAATCTTGATGACGATTCTGTCATCTGTTCTTAATTGGCCCCTGCAGATGGTATGACCTAGGAAGTCAATTTGTTCCATGCCCAACTCTACTTTGGTCGGCTTCACTGTAAGCCCGAATACTCGCAACCTGTCGAAGACTTGTCGTAGTTTCAGTAGGTGTGTTGTCCAGTCTTCCGTATGGATACATATGTCGTCTATATATGTAGAAATATTGGTCATCCCATGGAGAAGATCCCTAGTTAGACGGACGAAAGTTGCTGGAGCGTTACGAAGGCCAAAAGGAAGAAAGCGCCACTCATATAGACCTAAAGGAGTGGAGAAAGCTGTTAAATGAATCGAATTTATTTCCATCGGGACTTGCCAATAACCTTTCGTGAGATCAAGCTTGCTAAATATGCGAGATGTAGACATGTCCAAGATCAAATCCTCGCATGCTGGGATTGGTTCAGCGTCAATTTTGGTTATTGTGTTTAAATGGCGATAATCGATGCAGAGTCGAATAGTAGAGTCCATTTTGGCGACAAGGACAATAGGGAAAGAATACTCTGACTGAGATTTCTGAATAATTCCGCTCGACTCGAGAGAAAGTAGTTCTTTGTCGAGGTTCGACCTATAGTTTAGAGGGATAGAATAAGGTCGACACTTGATTGGTGTGTTGTCAGTCAGAATAATATAATGTTCTATTCTGTCTGTCTTTCCTGGGATGTCGGAGATATGTCTCTGTATTCCGTCACTAGCTCTATTATTTGTCGTCGTTGGTCGTCTGTAAGTTTAGTTTCTATTTTTATGCTGTCAATGGTCGCAGTCGTGTCTACAGTAGGGACTGGTAATTCCATCTCGTCTTCGTCTGTCTCGTTCAATACTGTTGTGGTGCTAGCTGTGTGTGCTGTTACCTGGCTAAGTGTGTTTGCGTTGTCGCTGTCGTGTGTCGCCCTACCTAGTGAAGTTGTGTTGTGTACGTCTGTCGTCCGATTACTTGGTGTTGGTGCAATTTGTTCGTCTGTCTGTTGTTCTTGTCGTGAAAAGTATGGTTTCAGCATTTTGATATGAAATATCTTTAATTGTCCTTTTATCGATATTTCATAATCCACATCCGATATTTTACGTTCAACGTTGAATGGCCCTTGCCAAGATGTTAGTAACAAATTACGTTTATCAGGTAGTAGAAGCAAAACCTTCTGGTTTGGTTCAAGGTGAATAGTTTTAGCACCCTTATTTGCATAGTCGTGGTTTCAATTGCTCGACACCTGCTTTAGGGGTCCAGCAATATCGACCGCTATACTCTCATATGGTCTAGATGCTAATACTGACCGTTGAACTTCGGCCCTCACATGCTTTCCCTTTCGTACAAGATGTTGACAAACAGTACACGAACGACAGAAAATTTTTATGTCAGAACAGAATTTAGGCCAGTAAAAGTGTGACAGAACTCTGGCTCGCGTTTTATCATAGGCCAATTGTCCAGCAATGTGCGATTTTTAGCACATTTTGTCGGTATGTTACAGGTAACACCGTCTGCTGAATTTCATGATTATTATTTGTGTAATAACGCATGAGAATTCCGTTAAATTTTCTAAAGTACCAAGATGCATTTTTAGTCACTTTCGCTCGCTCAGGTGCGATTGTTTGGTCGGTGCTTTGTGCCTCGATAAATTGTTGTCGAGTAGTGTTGGTATCTGCACCACTTGGTGTTAATAGCTGTAGCATTTCATTTTGTAAGTCAGTATAGTTTGTTTGTGTATCTGACCTTGTTACAGCGTTAGCCATGTGTGTATGTTTCCAGGCTCTTATGTCGTTGTCTGTACATTGTTTCAATGAATCTAGGCATCCTAAAATGAGATCCGTGCATGGATCTTGCAGGATTGCGCAAGTAAATGTGCCGGTAAGGAACGGGGTATTGATATGCGCTTTTGCCAGTGGGTATTTCTCAATGGTTCCAGAGAAAGTACGGCATTTGACAAATTCACCCGTGTAATCTTCTGGTCTAGCAAGTTCTTTCCTTAAACCCAGTAGAGTGCTCCCGCTATCAATTAAACATTGGCATGGTTGATCATTGACCAGTGCATCGTAGAACTTAAGTTTACCTCTGGAGGCACTCGCTGCGTTAGCATCTTCATTTGAACATGGTATTACGTGCCCACATTTCAATTTACCATCCGCATGAAACTGGTGGTATACGTCACATTTCTTAAAGTCTAATATGTCTGTTACTAATGCTACACTCTCACATTCACTCGTTGGCAACACATTCACAAGTTCCGGATCAATGTCACTCTCATCGTCTGATGATGTATCGATGAGTGCTGCATTATTTGCCTTCATTCGTTGTATACCAATACATTTATTACTATAGTGGCCATAACTGGAACAAAAGTAACATTTAACAGCACGTTTAAATGATGATCTTCTGCTTTCTTGCTTCTTTAACACTGCTTCTAAGTGTGACGGATATGCGGGGTTTCTATCACACATCGAGTAGCTAGGATGAAAAAGACTACAATATCCACATCGAGGTGGCTTCTGATATGGTTTGTCTTTCTTACGGTAATCTTTCTGATTGTAAGATCTATCAGGTACTTTGTTTGCAAAAGCAGTGATTTCTGTATCATGTGATGTAGATTTAAATATGTCCCGATTAGATGAAAAATATGCTGACCCCCGTTTCTCTAATTGCTGAATGGATTCAATATCTGACTGTTGGAGAAACTTCGCAAAAGGGGTAGGAACGGTAGATATCACCTTGTCCATTACCATAAGGTCTTCTAATTTTTCATAGTTGTTACCCACTTTCGCCGCTCTAGTCCACTATTTAAATGTGCTCTGCACGTTAGAGATGTAGTCTAAGAAGGTTTCAGTTGCTTTTGGCTTAATTTGGGAGAATTGAATTTGGTACCCAGTGGCGTCTAAAAGAAAGTGTTGCATTATCCTATCGTGTATGTACTGATAATTGTTCCTTAGCTCTGTAGGTATGGATTCTATTACTTTTAACGGCTCCCCACTGAGGTTTCTCATGTAGATCATTGCCCAGTCATCCAAAGGTATTTTCTGCGTCTTTAGTTGGAATTCTATGTTCTCAGTCCATGCGCTAATTGAATCCCCTACACTGTATGGTTTGATAAGGTCTTTATACTTACTAAATTTGTTCTGTTCTTCTTGGCTCTTTTGTTTGCTAGAGGCTAGCTGTATGTTAGAATCTACCTCCATTTCCTTCATCTTTAATTTAGTATCTGAGTCTACTTGTATCTGCTTTTGTTTGGTGGCATGATCTAAGTCTAATTGTTTCTGTTTGGTAACTTCTTCTGCTTGTTTGTTGGCATGATCTAAGTCTAACTGTTTCTATTTGGTAGCTTCCTCGACCTCTTTCATTTCTTTTTGATGCTGCCTTTCTAATGCTCTTTCGTCTCTCTCTAAAGCAGCCTTCTTTTCCACTCGAGCTATTTCTTCTTTGTACTTTTGATCCGCCCACTTCTCTAACTTTTCTCCAGTGTGGCCCATTTCTTTACCTGCTTGGATGCACTCACTTAGTGACGCCATTTTATGGCGTAATGTTAGTTCAAAATGATATCACATTAATATTCACACAATAGTTTGTAATAATGTGTTAGTACATATACATCTTTACTGAAAAAGAAAATGCACGATTAATTTAGAGCATACCAAAATATTCGAAAAATATACTCATCTAATTCTTTGGAAAATACGGTTCTTGGGATGTTCCACCGCTGTCTTCCACACTCACAAAATGATTGACTTGATAACACAATGATGCTTCTGTTTCGTAGAGCATCAAAAATTAGACACACGCATATGTTGAAAATACAAATTTATCTTTCATGCGAATGATGAATGAAAAATTGTGATAGATAATGATAAATGGTGTTAATTAATGTATGATGTGATCGTCTGAATGATTGTCATGATACGTAATATGATTTGTCGTATGACAGTCGATGTCGTCTTGTCTTCACTTTCTGACTATTCTGGTATAACTTCGTTCTAGGCTTCAGTTCCGTAGCTAATCTATTTACTGAATATAAAGGATGGTGACATTGATGGCTGTATCACACAAAATGAAATGTACACGATGGTTAGCTTGATAATATTTACTGATGATTGTATACATTTTCATTAATTTCCGTAGAATAACACACTTTCAAAATTAATTTTCGTAGAATTTCACAATTTATAATTTACTTTTGCTTCATTGTGGTTCAAGCTCCACAAATGGTATGATCGTAATAATTCACCAGAGAAAATTATTTCTGCCATATATGCAAACAAATTTACATTACTTTCAAATATTTTAACACAGCAATGATGTTGAATCGTGCAATTGACTGCTGGCGTTGGTTTAGTGGCTTTTGACACCAATTGCCTGCTGGCGTTGGTTCAGTGGTTTCTGACACCAATTGGGGTCCTGCCTGTCAGCAACTTGCTTGCTACAGGTCTTTCAGGACTCCCCTACTCTTGCACCGCACGAAATAACAACTCGTGTCATTTGCAAAAGGAATGCAATTTATTTAGAGCTGGCAATTTAATAGCTCTGCGAGCGGTATGCTTCATCAACATTAAACAACATGAATGCAATGAAGTGGTGAGAAATGATGCTAGTAATCACAATCTAAATCTACAGCCTAATATTTAACTATTGCCTAGAAACTTATAGCATTTGTCAAGAACACGTCTACTCTCTACCGTCTCCAGTCTGGTCTGTCCACACGCTACACATTGCGTGGACAAGCACGGACGCTGTCCCCTCCGTGCAGTAGCTAGTCTTGCGTGCATGGAGTCCCAAGCACGCTGGCTCGTGAGCTTGAGTAACCGGGCACTTCACGGTTACTCGCAGGCCAAGCTTCCCAATGGCTTGGGGAAGCCCTCGCTCACTTGTCCTTATTGCCCCCTTGGTGGACCCAAATGTGTCCCCTTGTGAAGCTATTTATAGCGATGGTGTCTATCCTGTCTGGTGTCTCCCTACAAGACTTGTGTTAACTCTTATTAACTCTCTAAAGCCTTATTGGAGATTCTGACAGAGACCATGCCACAAGATTTTAAGGACGCGTCAATAGTCCACCTTTACAAGTTAGTTAGTTAGTTAGTTATCAGTTGGGGTATCTTCGTTGCACTCCGGACATGTCCATAGGTGCTTAGATCCTCCCCCCAGCATATGCATTAGCGTCCGGTGGCTAATAGTGCCAGTTCTGTGTTGGTTGACGAGGCGCTTTGTTTTCCCGATGTACCTCTCGCGTCTGGCTGTGCCGATTCTTACTCCCAGGTCTTTCATCCTGGAAAGCGATGTGGAATCACTGGCGTCAAAATCCTCTGTTCTCGCCATATCTTTAAGGGCGTTAATAACATCGGCACGATCCATGGGCTGGCCATCTACAGGGGGTGCAGAGCCAGCCAATTTATCAGCTCGTTCATTTCCCTCGACTCCCGCATGTCCCGGGACGAAGATGAAGGTGACTTTGCGGACAACAGACTTCCGCAGCGACTCAGTCCACTGTCTACGTACAGATCCAGCTTTGACCTTCTGAATCATGCTCATTGAATCCTTAGTACACACACGTTGGTATAATGCTGTGATTCCAGCCATATGAAAGCCTGTGTAACTGCCATCACCCCCATCGTCATGCTGCTCGTGGTCATAGAGTGGGCACCATTGGATTCTTGAACGGTTCGGCCCGCTGAACGGGCTGTAAATGCCCACGCACTTCTCTGCTGCTTTACAACAGATCCATCTGTATAGATGAGCCCATCGTTTAGGGAGCCTGTGATCTGGCATGCGCTAGACGAGCCCATCATTAGCCTTTACAAACGTAAAGGAAACCGCCAATCCTGTGACAACCACCGAGGCATCTCCTTGCTTTCAATTGCAGGGAAGATACTCGCCAGAATTCTTCTCAATCGCCTCACAGCCCATCTCGATCAAGGTCTTCTTCCTGAGAGTCAATGTGGCTTCAGAAAAGAACGTGGAACTGTTGACATGATTTTCGCTGCAAGGCAGCTGCAAGAGAAATGTCAGGAACAGAACTGCGAAATGTTCTCCACTTTCATTAACCTTACCAAGGCTTTTGATACAGTCAGCAGAGAAGGACTGTGGAAGATTATGGCAAAATATGGCTGTCCACGAAAGCTTGTCCAAATAGTGCGGCTATTTCATGACGGCATGCAGGCAAGAGTACAGGAAAATGGTGAACTGTCTGAACCCTTTCCTGTCACCAATGGAGTGAAGCAAGGATGTGTCCTAGCACCAACACTGTTCAGCCTCATGTTTTCAGCCATGTTGATGAATGCCTTCAAGAACGATGACATTGGAATAGACATCAACTACCGTATGGATGGAAAGGTATTCAATCTCAAAAGGCTGAAAGCTAAAACCAAAATTAACAGCGGCACCGTCAGAGAGCTCCTGTTTGCTGATGATTGCGCTCTATACGCCAACTCTGAGGCGGACATGCAACATAATGTTTCAGCTTTCTCACATGCCTGTGCCAACTTTGGGCTCAATATCAACTTGGAGAAGACTGTAGTTATGTACCAGCCAGCTCCAGGGAATAATCACACCGTGCCGAATATCAAAGTGAATGATCATAGACTAAGTGTTGTTGACAAATTCATCTATCTTGGCAGCACCGTGCCACAAGCTGCCACAATCGATGACGAAGTGAATGCAAGAATCTCCAAGGCCAGTGCAGCCTTTGGCAGACTGTACAAGAATGTATGGGACAGAACTGGAATAAGCCTGCAAACAAAGCTAAAAGTCTACAAAGCAGTTGTATTATCCACACTGCTATATGCTTGTGAAACCTGGACTGTTTATCAGCGACACGCTAGGAAATTAAACCACTTCCACACAGTCTGCCTAAGGAAGCTCCTGAAGATTAAATGGCAAGACAAGATTCCAGACACTGAAGTCCTAGAAAGAGCATCCATGCCCAGTATCCACACTCTACTGATGAAGAATCAGATTCGCTGGGCTGGTCACTTGACTCGCATGCCAGATCACAGGCTCCCTAAACGAATTTTCTACAGCGAACTGCGTTGTGGTAAACGCTTCCAAGGTGGCCAGAGGAAACGTTTTAAAGACACTCTGAAAATTTCACTGAATGCTTTTGGAATTCATCATGACACCTGGGAGGCTGCAGCCAGAGACCGAAATTCGTGGCGTGCATCACTGCGCAAAGGTGCAGTCATATGCGAGGCAACCAGGACTGCAAGGGCTGTGAAGAAAAGGCAGGACAGAAAAACCACTGCAGGAAATCCTCCTCCAGAGACGTCAAGCATGCATTCTTTGCCCACATTGTCAAAGAACATTTCGAGCCAAAATAGGCCTTATCAGCCATCTTAGAACCCACGGCTCCACACCTTCAACCCCACTGGATGAAATGAATGGTCATCATCATTCTTGATGGACAAACAACATAAGCTTCTATATAGGTTCATTAGATGTGTACTCATTCAATATTGTTTAAGGATTTTCCCACAGCTTGTTTCTATCTACTCTATCAAATGCCTTTTCTTGGTCTACAAAGCCTAAGTAGAGTGTTTCATTGAATTCGATTGATTTTTCTATAAGTTGTCTAAGAGCAGTAATGGCATCTGTGCATCCTTTGTTTTTTTTTTCCTAAATCCAAGTTGAGTTTCGCTTAGCTGTGGTTCTATAATAGTTCTTAATTTTTTTTTCAAGAATTTTGCAAAATATTTTCCCAGTATGACTCAACAGTGAAATGCCTCTGCATTGTGTGCAATCTCTTTTGCTGCCTTTGTTTTAACAAACAGGGATAATAATGGCGTTTCCCCAGTCTTGTGGTGTCTGTTGCTCTACCCAAACATGGTTGAATTATCTATGTAGCCATGCTGTTCCTACTTTTCTTGCCGTTTTAATTAGTTCATTTCGTATTTCATATTGTCCCGGTAATTTGTTCAATGGGGCTAATCTGATGGCTTCTATAATTTCTTCTTATGTCTGGTTCTAGTTCTTCGGTGGCATCTGTGTAGGTTTCTTGAAGTCCTGTGACATCTGATGGAATGTTGAGAAGTTGTTCGAAATACTGCTTCCATCTTATTTGGATTTGTTTTTGTTCACTTATTGGTTTTCCTTTTTCGCTGTTAATCATTTCAGTTGGGTAAAAGGGTTCTCCTGTGGTTCGCAGTGCACTTATTTTTTTTCTTTTTTTTTTTTTGGTAGAAGTTTCTAATTGCCTCCTTGTCGTTTTTATTTAGGGCTTCTCCATACTCTTCCCAGATTTTTTTTTGTTTTTCCCTCTTTACTATTCTATTCACATGTCTTCTCGCTATTTTATATTCTACTAACTATGCGGGTAATTCTGGGATGCACTAGAGACACCCCAGTAGTGTGTATGCTTTACATCCTTGGTCTGCCAACTATTGCTGGTAGGCTCAAGGTGATGCAGGCGATGGCATACCTCAGAGTAGCTGCAGACACAGACCACCCACTGCATGAGGCGCTGGACGCAGTTAAGGGTCGGCGACTGATAAGAGGGAAATCATGGATGGCCCAGGCGGAGGATACGATCAGACAGGTGTGCCCTTTGGTGAACATTAGGCGTGGAGAGGAGTGGATCAGAGTGCCAGCGGAGCAGTCAGACTTGTGAGGAGTTATAATCACATTAAGCCGGGAGTGCAGGGAGTGGCCAGCATGGGCCACGGAAGTGGAAATCCAGCAACTAATTCAGGACAGTGCTCACTCAGGTGATGTGATTATGGTCGAGACAGAAACACTGAACAGATCCACGACTCTGGTGATCGAGTGAGATGACAAAACATGACCGCCCACGCTTACCGGCATGGCACATGATGGATGGATGGTTGGAGTGTCCCTCACCATCAAGCCAACCCACTCCAAGTTCAGATGTACTTATAATTTATGTTCTCAAGTCTAGGACTACAAACTGACCGGTGTAGGGGTTGGACCCACTACCTCAACATCAGCACACCGGATGTTTAAGAACGTACGATCGTATCCATTCAGCCATGCTGACCTCTGACAAGGCTGATGATGATGACAATACCATTGCAGTGGAGTTGCCAGATGTACATGACTTTCCTTACCGTGTGAGACTGACCCTATAGAACACACATTTACGCCGTTTATCTGAAAATAACGGAATCATGATGTACTGGTAATGCACAACAGTTTTTCCCCTTTGCCTTCAGCAGGTTTGTCCATGCTATAAAATCACTAGACTTTATCTAAAGTTACAAACCTTGCAAGACAGCAGGTGGAGCGGTTATGACACTTTTACATGTTGATGGTCATATCACAGAGTCTGGAGGTATTTTACAGAGCTAGCAGCCCCTCACAACTAATTCCCCTTCACTCTCACGCTTCAGCACCAGTAAATGAACGCACCAGTCAAGTACTGACACAGGCCATATGTTGATACAAGTATGTTAAGCAGAAACCTGGGAGTTTATAGTCACAAGTTGATAGAAGACTTTTGTTTACAGACATGATTATGTTTTGATGACAATGATAGTGCATCCTGCACACCGGCATGCCCCGGAGAAAAGATCCAGACTATGCTTACCACCTATGAATTATGAAGCGAAGCAAGCCACTCTGCACGAAGCTTGCCTGTCCTCACCCTACTCAGCATGCTTTCTGAGTCAGTTACAATCACGACGTGTGTGTATATCGTATTCTTCATCCTGCGGAAAGCTGCATTGACCGCCTCCATCTCCATTCTTAAGCTAGATGTTGTGGTATCATATCTAGGTTCTCCTGCACCAAACGTCGACCATTAGCCTTTGCCAAGAACCCCCAGGCATTTCTCCTACCTCTCAACACCGACCCATCTGTGTAGATAATCACATCACCCGGGCGAGAATTATCGTGAATTAGTTGCTGGATTTCCAGTTCCGTGGCCCCTGCTGGCCACTCCCTGCTCAATGTGATTATAACTCTGCACAAGTCTAACTGCTCCGCTGGCACTCCGATCCATTCCTCTCCTCGCCTAATGTTCTCCAAGATGCACACATGTCTGATCGTATCCTCCTGCTGAGCCATCTATGATTTCCCTCTTATCAGTCGCTGACCCTTAACCACGTCCAGCGCCTCATGCAACGGGTGATCTGTGTCGGCAACTACTCTGAGGTATGCCTTCGCCTGCATTACCTTGAGCCTACCAGCAACAGTCGGCAAACCAAGGATGTACCACATACACACTACTGGGGTGTTTCTAGTGCATCCCAGAATGACCCGCATAGCTTCGTTCTGTATGCGCTCCAATCTCACCAGCTGACTCTTTGAGACAGTGAGCGGTCCTAGTCCATAATCAATCACTGAGAGGATCAAGTGCTGGTATAGTGTGAAAAGCATTCTCTGCTCTATGTCCATTGCAGCCATAGTTTTAAGTGCATTGAGTCACTTTTGAGATATTGTCCCAACTGTCTCCACATAGTCCTTGAAGGACAGACTCCTGTCAAATGTGATTCCCAGATACTTCAGTTTGTTCTCTCTGTTGACACTTCTACCATCCATTGTGAGGCTTGGAACATCAGGTCTCACAATACTGTTGTCTAGAGAGCACCACAAAACAGCTGCCTTTTCTGGGTGGATGACAGCACTCATTTTAGTGCACCAGTCAATCACTTTGTCTACTGTCGCCTGTAGCTCCTGGACTGTTTGCTCCCTATCTCTCCCCTGCCTATATGCAAGAATATAATCTGCAAATGTTAGTATCCTTCCAACCCCTGGTGCTTCTAGGTTTGCAATTTTGCTCATATACACGTTAAAGAGCAGGTCTTGGACATTAAACAAGCAACTAGAAGTCGAATAGAGGCCCTGGAGATGTGGATGTAGAGATGAATATGTCGTATTTCATGGAAACAGAAACAATCAAATACAAGGTTCTAGAAAAACTGGGAATGAAGAGAGAGTTGATGAAAGAAATACAGGAGGCAAGTGAAATATTTTGGCCACATTAAAAGACGTGATACTCTTATAAAACACATACTGGAGGGCAATGTTGAGGGTAAGCGAGCAAGAGGTAGACAACAATAATAGTAGGAAGATAACATAAAGAGGTGGACTAACATCAGCCTGACAGAATGTTTTGTTGTTTTCTTTTTTGTCCATCAAGAATGATGATGACCATTCATTTCATCCAGTGGGGTTGAAGGTATGGAGCCGTGGGTTCTAAGATGGCTGATAATGTGGGCAAAGAATGCTTGACGTTTCTGGATGATTTCCTGCAGTGGTTTTTCTGTCCTGCCTTTTCTTCACAGCTCTTGCAGTCCTGGTTGCCTCACATATGACTGCACCCTTGCGTAATGATGCACGACGCAAATTTCGGTCTCTGGCTGCAGCCTCCCAGGTGTCATGATGAATTGCAAAAGCATTCAGTGAGATGTTCAGAGTGTCTTTAAAGCGTTTCCTCTGACCACCTTGGGAGCGTTTACAACAACGCAGTTCGCTGTAAAAAATTCGTTTAGGGAGCCTGTGATCTGGCATGCGAGTCAAGTGACCAACCCAGCGAATCTGATTCTTCATCAGTAGAGTGTTGATACTGGGCATGGACGCTCTTTCTAGGACTTCAGTGTCTGGAATCTTGTCTTGCCATTTAATCTTCAGTAGCTTCCTTAGGCAGACTGTGTGGAAGTGGTTTAATTTCCTAGCGTGTCGCTGATAAACAGTCCAGGTTTCACAAGCATATAGCAGTGTGGATAATACAACTGCTTTGTAGACTTTTAGCTTTGTTTGCAGGCTTATTCCAGTTCTGTCCCATACATTCTTGTACAGTCTGCCAAAGGCCGCACTGGCCTTGGAGATTCTTGCATTCACTTCGTCATCAATTGTGGCAGCTTGTGACACAGTGCTGCCAAGATAGGTGAATTTGTCCACAACACTTAGTCTATGATCATTCACTTTGATATTCGGCACGGTGTGATTATTCCCTGGAGCTGGCTGGTACATAACTACAGTCTTCTCCAAGTTGATATTGAGCCCAAAGTTGGCACAGGCATGTGAGAAAGCTGAAACATTATGTTGCATGTCCGCCTCTGAGTTTGCGTATAGTAGTAGGCCTCTTTCAGTCCTGAAGGACTATAGAGTTGTGCCGCTTGGGAGGTGCCTGGCAGCACCGCTGGTGACTGTATAGTCCAATTCGAGAGTGACAATCCCTGTCACAGTTTCCACATCTGTAAGACGAGGCAAGTACCGCAGTAAGTGACTGCGCTTTGAGCCTGTGCCGCCTATCCTCAGTTTGTTGGATCTGATTGCGCTCAAAGAGCACCAGTCCGTTTCGTACATCTCTTCTCCAGGAGCATCTGTCTGTTGCAACTCTCTCCCACGTGTCTGGATCTATTCCAATGGTTTTCATATCTTGTTTACACACATCCCTATATCGCATTTTGGGGTCTTCCGGTTGGCCTTTTTCCTGTGGATAGTTCTCCGTAAAGGAGATCTTTGGGAATACGTTCATTCTCCGTTCGAGATACGTGGCCCAGCCACCGGAGGCGTCTCTGCTTGAGGAGGGTGTGCACTGTGGTAATTGTCAGAATCTCGAATGTTGCCAACCGAGATGCAGGAACATCGTTACGCCCGCCAGGCGAGTATTAGTTACCTGCCCGCGAGGTTGCTGGCTGACGTGACAGCCAGCGGTCAGGCAAGGACAAAGCAAGACGCACGCAGTCCTCTTAAAGCCACTTCAGGAGGGAAAGCGCTGTGTGAGAAACAGACAGACCGCTGGGGTACTTGGACAAGACAGGACGTGTGGGTAGAGAAAGGCTTTGTGTAGTTCTGTGCCCGAAAGTCGAATGCGTGTATATCTTGTGAGCTAGAGTGAGAAGCCGAGGTTGTCTGTAAGTGTATTAATGCATTGTATTTGTATTGTAATGATCATCACATGCCAAACTAGATCGTATTGCATGTGACTTGTAAATAAATCCATTGAACTTCGTGTCGTTGCGTGTCAAGTCCAATCACTTTGTACTTGTACTTGTCTCACATGTGTTAGGTATAACGAGCCAGGTTTAAGACCCTGACATGTGTGAACGTGGGGGCTCCTCCGTGTTTGAACCATAGTTGTGATCGTGGGCGCTCGTCCTCATTGAACATACTAACGTAAATTACATGCATTAAATTGTTTAAACGTGTAAAACATTTGTGATCGTGTAACATGTCGCCATTTTGAATTTGTCCTAGTTTTACCTTGTCGCCATCTTGTGAACATGATGTCTATGTCCTTACTGTTTGTCATCTTGATGTAAGTGATGTGTCATCATTGTTGTAGATCATTGAAAGATATCTAGATTGTATTTGTGAAGTTAGTTGTGGAAAGCAGAAAGTTCGGGAAAGAAAGTGACTTGTGATTTTGAAAAAATCGTTGACCGACGACATTACGACCTACAATTACACTCAACGCCATACAAACCTAATCAAAACTTAGTGACAAACAGGCACATCACACAAAGATAGGTTCTAATTTATTTCCTCCAAAAATAAAGCAGGTTTTCTGTGCCATCTGAAACCCTTGCCCGTAGAGGTCATTTGTGTTTCGAAGTAGCGACCCTACAGTTCCTAGCCCTGGTTTGAAACGTTCTCCACCGCAGCCAGTACACTTGAGTATATTTTTTGTTCTATATACTTTCGGATGCAAATTTGGGCACAAATTGTAAGTTGAACAAAATTGTAAATTTTTCACTTTACTAACAACTTGTAACAAATTGGGTGTCTGACAACTCATTTGCATTGAAATTTTCCATCATGTCTTCATTAAACGATTTCATCGAGATGGGTTTAAAGCTAAAGTTAACTGGTGACGAGTTAACGAAGTGGAGTGAAACAAAATACTCTGAATACCACGAACGCGAGGAGAGAGCTCTTTCAAGCACCTGTTTGTTTGTTATGTAGTCTTTCCATGTTATGCCCAGGATACGTCTCAGAGATCTCATGTGGAAGGAATTCAACTTCCTTTCCTGTCTTGAGTACAGGGTCCAGGATTCAGACCCATAGAGTAGTGTGCTAACAACACAAGCTTTATATACTTGAGCTTTTGTACGCTCTGATAGTCTATTATTCTCCCAAACTCTTTTAAGAAGCCTGGAAAATGTTGTGGCTGCCTTTCCAATGCGTCTGTCGATTTCTGTCTCTAATGAAAGATTATCTGATATTGTCGACCCCAAATACACAAAATCGTGGACGACCTTCAATTCGTAATTAGAAATTTTGATTGACGGAGGCGCACCAGCATCTTGTTCCATCACCTGTGTTTTATTTAGGCTAATGGTGAGCCCAAAGTCTTTGCAGGCGGCTGCAAAACGATCTATGAGCCTTTGGAGATCTTCTGCTGTATGAGTAGTCAGTGCTGCATCATCTGCAAAAAGTAGTTCTCTTACGCATCTTGATCTTATTTTGGTCTTTGCCTTGAGTCTTGATGGGTTAAAAAGTTTGCCATCAGATCTTGTGAGGAGGTATATGCCTTCAGTGGCAGTCCGAAATGCCTGCCTTTAGAGAACAGCGAAGAAGATACCAAAGAGTGTAGGAGCAAGCACGAAGCCCTGCTTTACTCCGCTGCTGATGCTGAATGACTGAGATGTTTAGCCGTCAAATAAAATGGTCCCCTGCATGGTTTCGTGGAATGATTTCACGAGACTAAGAAGGGTGGGTGAACATCCAACCTTTTCAAGGACCTTAAAAAGTCCGCTTCTGCTCACGAGGTCAAATGCTTTTGTGAGGTCGATGAAGGCAATATATAATGGCTTCCTCTGTTCTCTGCACTTCTCTTGGAGCTGCCGGAGTGAGAAAATCATATCGATGGTGGACCTGTTGGGTCTAAATCCGCACTGCGATTCGGGGTAGATTCTTTCAGCAAGAATGTGTAATCTTTTAAGGATTACTCTGGCAAAAATCTTGCCTGTAATGCTGAGTAGGGAAATGCCGCGATAGTTGTTGCAGTCGCTTCTGTCGCCTTTGTTTTTATAAAGGGTAACGATGTTTGCGTCTTTCATATCTTGTGGTATTGATTTTTCTCTCCAGCAGAGCTGAAATATTGCATACAGTTCTGGGATGATTGTTTCTTTGCTACATTTTAAAATTTCAGGTGGAATACTATCTTTTCCAGGTGCCTTGCTGGATTTGAGAGAGTCTAGTGCTTCGCTGATTTCTGTGAGGCAAGGTTCGTTATCCAAGGCATGCATGGCGGACTGTTGATCGATGGCTTCCAGAGCTTCTTCGCTGACAGTGTTGTCCACTGAGTATAGCTCTGAGTAGTGTTCTACCCAGCGATCCATTTGTTTCGCTCGATCTTTTATGATTACCCCCTCAGTTGATCGTAAAGGGGCCATCTTGTTTTTTGATGGACCGACAGCTTGCTTGATGCCCTCGTACATTCCTCTTATATTTCCAGTGTCTGCACAAGTTTGAATTTGAGCAGAGAGCTGTAGCCAGTACCTGTTCGCACATCTTCTTGCCATCTGTTGTACTCTATTTCTGGCCATTCGCAATGCCTGCAGTGTTTTCTCTGAAGGTGATGTTTTATACATTGAGAATGCATGTCTTTTTATCTCCAGGACTGGGAGCATCTCTTCAGAGTGTGCTTCAAACCAGTCGGTTGACTTGGTTTGCTTCTTGCCAAATGTTGATAGTGCTGTATTGTAGATGGTGTCACGAAAATGACTCCATCTCTCGGTGGAATTTCTGTCTGTGGGGCCAGGCAGAGTATCCGCTAGAGCCTGCATGAATTTGTTGACCTTCTCTTTATTTTGGGTGCCGCTTGTGTCAATGCGTGGTCTTCCTTCTGTTCGGCTTCTGTAGATTCTCTTAGGCTTTATCTTCACCTTGCTGGAGACGAGTGAATGGTCGGTGTCGCAGTCAGCACTATGATAGCTGCGAGTCAGCCGTACATTGCGGAGGTTGCTGCGTTTAGTGAGCACCAGGTCGAGTTGGTGCCAATTCTTTTATCTGGGGTGCCTCCATGACACCTTGTGTTGAGATTTCGTGTCAAAGAAGGTGTTGGTCACGCACAGATTATGGTGGCTGCAGAATTCCAAGAGACGTTGTCCATTGTCATTGATCTTCCCAACGATAAACTGTCCTAGACATGAAGGCCAAGATTTGTGGTCGGAGCCAACCCTGGCATTGAAATCCCCCAGGATAAAAAGATGTTGTTTCTCTGCTGTTTCACTGACTTCTTTGCTAAGGTCGTCATAGAACTTGTCTTTAGATTCTGATGCTGCAGTTAGTGTTGGGGCGTAAACGCTTATAATACTAACTGGGCCTGCCTCTGTCTGGAGTTGGAGCTTCAGTATTCTTTCAGTGCCATCACTTGGTGGTATGATGGAATTGAGCAGCTTGTTTCTGATAGCGAAGCCAACTCTATGCTCCCTGGTCTCTCCGCATGGCTTGCCATGCCAGTAAAAAGTGAAGTCCCTCTCCTTGATGCTTCCAGATTCTTGGAGTCTGGTCTCTTGCAGGGCGACAATGTCTATCCCCAGTCTTAGTAGTTCGTTGTTTATCACTGCAGTTTTGCGGGCATCCACAATCTCGTTTAGATCGTCTGAGATGCCAGGGGTACGAGTTGGCGTATAGAACACAATCATCAGCAAACAGGAGCTCTCTGAAGGTGTCGCTGTTAATTTTGGTTTTAGCTTTCAGCCTTCTGAGATTGAAGACGCGCCTACCTCAGAATTAACGCAAACACACAACACCCACTGCATAGTGAAATTAGGAAGGTAAAGGGCAGCAGGTTAAAAAGAGGACAGTCGTGGATGGGTCAAGCCGAAGACATTCTTCAACAGGTGTGTTCACTTGAGGACTTAGAACCTGGCGAGGAGTGGGTGCAAGTGCCAACAGACTTCTGCACATCCTTTTCAGTTTGCATCCAACTAGATAGAAAATGCAGACAAGAAAATCCGGCTGCTGTTGAGGCTGAAGTACAAGCGTTGATTTTCGAGAATTCGCTAGACGGTGACGCGGTCATCTACACAGATGGGTCGGTCGTCCGACATGTGAGAAGCTCATGGGCCTTTACAGCTCGGGCCGGAGGGAGAATTGTGAAGGAGGACTCTGGTGCTTTCACTGAAACCACAAGTAGCCTGACCATGGAAGTCATGGCAGTAAGTAAAGCAATAACATGGCTCGAGACACAGACATTCACTAGGGCTTGTTTCCTTAGCGACTCAATGAACATGATCAAGAGGATAGAGGAGGGGTCGATCCGAAGAGAATGGCTGCTGCCTCTGAAGCGGTCTCGGCTGGCAAAGATTAGTTTCATCTTCGTGCCAGGTCATGCGGGAGTACAAGGAAATGAGCGGGCTGACAAGCTCGCAGGTGAGGCTACTGTGGAGGGCGGACGCGCCATGGACCAGGCTGACATTCTGAATGCTCTACGAGAAGTGAGACTTTTGCGAGAACCAAGTGATGACTGTGAATCTACAACAATGGCCAGACTGCAGGAGCAGCAAATTAAAAGAGGGGTGGCCAAACAAGAACACTACGCAGGAAGCCAAAGAAGATTGATAAACCAACACAGAACTGGCGTCGTTAGCCGCTACATGCTGCGGGATTTGCTGAGGAGGGGATCCGAGCACTTATGGACTGAATGGTTCGATGTGCAACGAGGATGATCTGTCGACTAACTTCTGAGATTGAATAACTTTCCATCCATACGGTAGTTGATGTCTATTCCAGTGTCGTCGTTCTCGAAGGCATTCATCAACATGGCTGAAAACATGAGGCTGAACAGTGTTGGTGCCAGGACACATCCTTGCTTCACTCCATCGGTGATAGGAAAGGGTTCAGACAGTTAACTGTTTGGACAAACTTTCGTGGACAGCCATATTTTGCCATAATCTTCCACAGTCCTTCTCTGCTGACTGTGTCAACAGCCTTGGTAAGGTCAATGAAAGTGGAGAACATTTCGCAGTTCTGTTCCTGACATTTCTCTTGCAGCTGCCTTGCAGCGAAAATCATGTCAACAGTTCCACGTTCTTTTCTGAAGTCACATTGACTCTCAAGAAGAAGACCTTGATCGAGATGGGCTGTGAGGCGATTGAGAAGAATTCTTGTATCTTCCCTGCAATTGAAAGCAAGGAGATGCCTCGGTGGTTGTCACAGGATTGGCGGTTTCCTTTACGTTTGTAAAGGTGGACTATTGACGCGTCCTTGAAATCTTGTGGCATAGTCTAGTTCATCCATATGTTTGTAAAGACTTGGTGAGGCTGCTCTGTTAGGACCGGCCCACCTGCCTTGTATATCTCTGCTGGGATGGAGTCAGGACTAGGTGCATTGCCGCTGGAGAGTTGCTGGATGGCTTTGTTTACTTCCACTATGGTTGGCAGGTCATCAAGGGTCTCTTTGGTGGGAACTTGAGGAAGGCAGCTGATGGTTTCATCATCGAAGAAGGAAGTTGCATTTAACATGTTGCTGAAATGCTCTGCCCAGCGTTGAAGGATTTCTTTCTTATCGGTGACCAATGTTCCCCCATATGCACTGAGGAGGGGAACTATGCCTGGTGATGTAGGACCATAGACCGCTTTCAATGAGTCGTAGAAGTTTTTCATATCATGTCTGTCAGCAAAGCCCTGAATTTCATCAGCTTTGCTGCTCAGCCAGGAGTCCCGCATGTGCCGAAGTTTCTGCTGCACTACTCTCTGAATGTTCTTGAAGGCATCTTTTTTTTTTATGTTGACTTTGGGTCATTAAAATATGCCTTGAGGAGAAGATGTTTCTCGGCCAGCAATTGGTTGATGTCTTCGGAATTTTCATCAAACCAGTCTTTATGCTTTCGGGGGGGGGGGGGGGGGGGGGGGGGGGGGCTGGACCCAGGATTTCCATAGCAGTGTTGTAAATTATGTCCTTTAGGGCTCTCCATTCTGTTTCTGTATCCTGTTTAGCTGCAGCATTGGGCTTGAGGCGGTCTTCCAGCATATTTTCAAACGACTGCTGCATTTTCTTGCTGTTTAGGCGGGTGACATTTAGCTTTTTATGCATTTTCACCCCTTGAGGACGCCGTGGTGGCCTGATGTGAATGTTTATTTTCGAGACAATGAGACGATGGTCTGTCCAACATTCGGCACCACACATGGATTTTGTCACTCGAACGTCTTGTCTGTCACTCCTCCTGACAATGACATAGTCAATGAGGTGCCAGTATTTCGAGCTAGGGTGCATCCACGATGTCCTATCTCTCATGGGGAGACGGAAAATTGAGTTCGTAATCAGGAGATCATGTTCGGCACATGTCTGAAGGAGGAGGAGTCCATTGCTGTTACAATTTCCGACTCCATGCTTTCCAATAATGCCACTCCAAGAGGTGGTGTCCATGCCTACTCTGGCATTGAAATCCCCAAGGAGTATAAGTTTGTCTCCTTTGGGAACAGATGTTAATACATTGTGCAGGTCCTCATAGAACTTGTTCTTGACACCATCTTCGTTGGTCATAGTTGGCGCGTAGACGCTCACAGTGGTTGCATGCTTCCTTCCATTCAGCAGGGGCAGCTTAATGGTCATGAGCCTGTCGTTTATAGCCTTTGGAAATCCAGCTAATTTGCCGACCAGGGCCGACTTAATGGCAAATCCCTCACCGGATTGGCGTCTTTCCTCGCTTTTCCTTCCACTCCAGAAAAATGTATAGCCGGCACCTATTTAACAGATTTGGCCTTCTTCTGCAAGTCGTGTCTCGCTCAAGGCTGCAATGTCAATGTTGTACCTGCCCAGCTCTCTCCCAATCAGTGTTGTTCGTCTTTCTGGACCCGACGCGCCGTCTCTGTCAAGTAGGGTGCGTACATTCCAAGTTCCAATTGTTAAAGGAATATGTTTTACTCTTTTAGCTTTGCTTGTTTTATCTTTGTTTGTATGTCGACCGCAGTTAGGGTACCCACCAACCGCGACTAGCTGGTTAGGTAGTGATGGAGCAGACAATGTTTAGGGCACCTTTTCTAGCCCCTTACTCATGCTAATGGAGGTGAGCAGTGTGTTCCTATAGAGGGCTGCTCAGTCGCTCAGGGGGCTGCCGAATCCCACTGCTGCTCCTGGTCAGTAGAAGACGACCATATGGCCTGAGCCGCCTGTGTGCAGGTCTGCGACTACGCCTGCTGCTTCGCCGCTCGCCCATCATTTGAAGGTGATATATGACGTTGGATTAAAGTGAGGAAGAGTTGCGCAATTCATCGACCTCACGACAGAATGTACAGTCAGGGCGAGAGACAGACAGTGTTGGAGATCCATAGCAGCCAACCTTCATTGTGGAGACGTCCCTTGACTGATTGGTTGATAATACAGCAGTTGACAATGTGGAGCAATAAGGCACATCTATTCGATGACAACTACATTACAACAATTCAGTGACAGATACAGTTCAACAATCAATCATAAACAGCAAGAGAAAAGAAATATAAATAATGAGAAAAGGAATATATATTGCATAATGCATATGTAAACAATAGATAAACTATAAACATTAATATAAATGAATATAGATTACATGCTGGATATGAAAATATAACTACACCATAAACATTATAACTATAATGTTTCTCATACGTTGTTCATGTAGTTTGTGACCTGCGGACACACACAACATCAAATGCTATGCTTGTCTTATATACTTTTTACTGTCAATTTAATAAACACACAAAACCAAAAATAACACATTTCAATGGATTCAAGTCCATATTTATTAAGTTAGAATATTTTAGATCTCCGTCGTGAATAAAAGACACATTACACTATCATCATTTGTAACATTGTCTTTGTTTATGTGTTTTCTTGTGGTATTTCAAATGCCTTAAAGTTGAATAAAATAACTTCAAACATAACAATTAATGCAAGCTTTGAAAGATGCACAGACAAAATAAACACCAGTGCATCATTCAGCCTTAAGAATGAAAACTCAGTCTTCTTGTGGATTTACAATAAACAATCTTACTATTGCTCATCAATTTTCTCGTGTAATTATTAATAAATCACCTCAAATGTGTACACTATTCTGTACAACCGTTTCATTCAGTATGACAGATACATACATGGTCAAGATTACTCAGATTATCTAATACTGAAAATGTACAACAGGCATGTTATGTTATGAACAATTTTGGCTGTTCTTGTCTGTCAAGACATACTATCAGATTTTGCAAAAAGAAGTTAGAAATAAATTTATTCACTAATGTGACACTGTGACTCAGAAAATTTAAAAAAAAATGGTTTTGTTAATACATTTACATTTCACTTTTACACTTATCATTCAATCAGATCAGAGGCCAAGATAACATCTGTCATTTTCCAAGATATATAACAGCTTGAAAAAGTTTATCAGCATTCAGAAAGTAGAGTTGTATCAAAATCCTTACAAGGCACAAAGAGAAAAGCCACTACAAGTAAGTCACTAAAGTAAAGGACCTTTAAAGATGTCAGGAGTTGTAATGGGTTTATGGTGCCAGCCCCACAATTTATAGACCAATTAGCCCTCGATGGGTGATGCGGTCAATATCATGTGGGCTGCCTTTACTTCACATGACATTTTGACTTTGGTGTCAAGGTCAATTAAACAAATGCACTTATGTGTATTCACATACTTGATCACTGTGTCAGCAGGCAAGCATACTAGTCACTTCACTGCCATGGCTACCAACCACCACTACAAACACCTTATTTTATTGTACAATTATTCATAATGGCTAATTACATTAATGACTGTTACAGAGAATAATTTCTAGTTTATTACACAAGAGCACACAACTCAAGATATTTCAGTTTAGTTTACTTTAGTCGATGGATCAACATCACGACACACGGGTGTCACCCATGAGCACTCCGTTCTCCTCCTAACTCAAACCTGACTCTGGAGAAACTTAGCTCAGTGCACGAACTCCGTAGCACCGGTGAGGATCCTGAAATACTTTGGGTAGATTTTAAACTTGAAATTTTGCCTGGGCAGCACCGTTAACTACTCTTTTTCGATTTCCAACTGCCAAGGTTTTTTTTTTACATGTGCACCAATACACATGGGCATCCGATTTCACTACCCAGAGATGAGGGGACATTTTATTACTAGAAGTCTATGTGAAATAAATCCCGGTCCTCACCAGGACTTGAACCTGGGACCTCCAGCACTCGAGGCGGACACCACACCCCAAGACCACGCAAATATTTCATCACTGCCACATATCAGTCACTGACACACAGCAGACAAAGAAAGGCTGAAGGGATTTTTCCTAAAAGATGCACCGAATGGTACAATTATACAGTGGCACAGAGAAACTAAGGAGATGTGTCAGACGTCAATAAACAACATTACGCTGTGATACCATCTTGGGAATCGGACGTGTGTGATTTCTGTGGAGTCAAAGTCGTGGAACGAATTGGATATTTGTATGCAAGTGTAGCTGATATTCAAGTGGACGACAGGAGGAGTCGTTTGCTGGGATTGAACACCCATGGACCTAGAAGCGAGATGAATATACCTAGAATCTAACAACACGGATCGAAAGAACAGAGGAATGGAAAACAGGATGGGCGCTGAGGTGAAGGTTAGAGACATATGAGCATGACAATTCGAGCTGCTCCTAGTAGGTGTCAGTCCTGCGTTAGGGATGCCCTATAGAGACGAGGAATTTGTCTTGCACTATTGTTGATACACCCAAATAAACTAGATATCTTAGTATACAGGTAGGACAAGATGTCGACACTTCAAGACTTCATGGACATGGGTGAAAAGTCTGGTTTGCCTGGTGCAGACCTCAGGAATTGGGCAAAGCAAGAATTGAAAGATTATCAGACACAACAACACGAGGAAAGAGCCGAAAAGTTAGCAGCTGAGAAAGAAGTGAAACGACTTCAAGCTACACGGGAACGAAAGGAACGACAAGAGAGGTTGACTCTTGAGAAGGAACTGAAAGAAAATGAGATGGCTTTGGAACGTGAGAAAATGGCGGCTAGAGAAAAGGAATTAACTCTAGAACGGGAGAGGATAGCGGCTGAAAAAGAGAAACTAGCAATGGAAAAAGAGATTAAGGAAAAACAAATAGCCGCTGAGACAGAAATGAAGGAAAAACAAATAGCCGCAGAGGCAGAAATGAAGGAAAAACAACTGGCATTTGAAAAATAAAGGCTTGCTGACCGAGACACTCTGGAAAGACAAGGAGGTCGAGGGGAGTTTAAAGGTCAAGGCAATGAAATGGACCGTGAAGCTGAGATTGAACGAGAGAAAATACAAGCTAAAAATAATGATCCAGTCAAGAAGTATCAAGGGTTATTTCGCAACTTCCAGCAAGGTGATTCGGTAAGTTCTTGGATTACTAATTTCGAGGTGTTGGTAAAATTCTATAAAATTCCCCAGCAGGACATACCGATTCTATTTCATAGACATCTCGCGTTGGAGCCTTTTAAAGGTAATCGAATTAATACCAGAAAATTTGCGTACCAACTACAAGTATATGAGAGATCGTGTTCTTGCTCATTTTAGTTTGGACAAATCGGGCTTACGTACGAAATTCAAAACACTTACTCCGAAGTCTAACCAAACTTTTCTTGACTTTTTTTTCTGAATTATCGTCACGTTTTGATAAATGGATTAAAGCAGCCGATATTGGATCTGATTTTGATAAAATTCGAGATCTAATAGTAAGAGATAGACTTCTGTCTGCAGTACCGGAATCTATGTCTGTATTTCTGGTTGAGAATAAATGTAGATCACTTAGTGAGATGGAAGCAAAAGGAGAATCATATTTCAATGCACATCATGATATATTTGCCAATTGTGCACAATCAGAGCTTGTCATAGGAGCGAGCGCCAGATTCCAGAAAGGTAATGGTAAATTTAAAAAAATTAATAGTAGAATAGAAGTGGTCCATACCAGTATTCCAATAAAGAGGGAGACTTACCAAGAAAGGGACACCTCACCAGATGTCAACATTGCAAGTTGTCACACAGACAATTGGAAATGTGTGACCAACATCTGGGTTATGCAGCGTACCTACGAGACATCACAGCAAACAAAAGAAGTAAGCATGATTCGTACAAGAGAAGCATTAAATGTTTTTCTTGTCAGCCGTACGGGCATACCAGTAGGTCATGTCCCATGAATAATACCTGGAAAGAGGCAAGTACCGCTTATGTGTTGTCTAGTAGTAGCGATTCAGATGATTTAGAGGACACACACACAGCTATTATAGAGTCACAGAACAACAGAACAGGTAAGGAAGGTCATGATAATGATGATGACCTCACATCAGCCCACAAGAGGCATATACATGAAGCAAATGCAGCATGCACTCGTAAAGGTACTCTGGTGATTCACCAAGCATGTGTTAATGGTTCACCAACAACCTGTTTTAGAGACACAGGATCTGAGATTACGGGTGTTAGTCACAAACTGATAAACGAAAATGATTACACAGGTAAGATTATAGAGTGCAGAACATTTGGAGGTACAATAGAGATGTACAAAACCGCATGGGTCAGCATAAAATGCCCATACTGAAAATGAGTACACGGTACGATTGATAAGGAACATGATGTCAAGTTTGCAATGACAAAACCGAAAGGTTACATACAAACCAAAATGAAGTGAGACACACACCTGCTGCCTTGTAGGTAGACTAGGGACAGTCAAAAGCTAGGGAGAGCACACCCGAAAATTGCTTGTCGAAATTGGGATTCTCCAAAGGCTTGTAAGTTGCAACGTAATTAATCCTGTGGAAAAATTAAAATTTCAAAATTTAATCCAGAACAACAGGCTGCATCGGGTGTCAGGGCCCATAAAAGCTATTAGAGGTGGGGAGAAAAGGGATGGGTAAATCTCCAAACCCCTTCCTTAACAGGGGAATTATTTTAAAAAAAATTTTAAAAATTGGAAGGGATAAAAGGGGATGAAAAAACACCCCCATCCCTTTAAAGATTTGTAGAGGATCCCAGCCCTTTGAGAAAAGGACAAAAAAGATCAAATTAAAAAAAATCAATTTTGCAGTGAAAATGTGAACTGAAAAAAGGAAAAAGGGTTTGTATAATGAAAAGGAGGAAAAAAAAACAATGTGAAATGGAAAAAGAATTTACAATTGTATGTATGGGATAGAAAAACCCCATGGAAGGGCTTGAAAATTTAAAATTTGGAACAAATTTTTGCATGTAAGTTGCTTTGAAGGGGATGGAATATACGGGATAAGAATTCAAATTTGAAACAGAAAGGTGTTTAATGCTCCATAAAAAACAATTTGAATGGAGTAAGTTTCCCCCCAAAGCAGCAAGTTTGAAATTTTTTTTTGATGTTTGGGATATTTTTGGAAAATTCAAAGAAAAACCTTTTGCAAAAGGTTAGAAAAAAAAAGGAACAAGTTCCCTTTAGAAAAATGAAGATAAAAAACGGGATTAATATAACGTGAAGTAATTTTGGCATTTATGAGAAAATTGCCCCTTGAGAATTTGTGAGAACCGCAAGGTTTTTAAAGAAGAAAAAAAACCAGTGTAAAATGATACTTCATTTTCATTAAAAAAATTTTAAACTAAAATAAAGGCCTTGTCAATTTAGAGGGAGAACAGACAGATCTGCAGGGGGGCAATATATTTTCTTTATCAAAAAAATAAAAAATTTTTTTATTTCCTTAAATAAAACACGTCCTACTTTCTGAGATTTGAAAATTAAAGTGTTTTCCGTATATTTGATCCCCCAAAAATTCATTTAACTCTTTTCAAAAAAGATTTATTAATTTATTATATTTTTTTAAATTAAAAAAATACGGCTTAAAAAACCTGGAACTGAAATTTTCCAGGATTTTCCTTTGCTAAATTTTTTTACCATTTAAACGCTTGTTGTTGCCAACTCAAATATTTAACTTGTTTGTTTTGTTTGCAAAAAACTTTTTTTTTTAAAAACAAAAAAAAAAAGTCCTCAGGGAAACAATTACAATTTTTGAAGGGTAAAAGGGATCGAAACCCAGATTTTTTTTTGCAGTAAAAAATTTTTTGGTATGAAGTTTGGGAAAAATCCAGGGGGATGAAATAAAACTTTAAATTGTGTGTACTTTTTGTTGGAAAAAAAAAACCCAAAATTTATACTGAAATTTTGCCCCTGAAAAAGGGGGGTTCTAAATATGAAGGTTTTGGTTCCCCTGGGAAAGAAAAAATCCCGTGTTTAAGAGTAAAAAACTATTTTTAAAAAAATTATATTTTTCCGGATTAAAAAATCTGTGGGGGCCCAAGGATTAAAAAAGTCCATGGAAAAGGTCCCTTTTTGAAATAAAAATCTGCCAATGAATAAATTTGGAAAAAAAAAAAGGTTTTTGGGGCAATGAACCAATTTTGATATGTAATACAAAACTAACAAAAGGAGGCGGGGATAGGTTTTTCTGGGAAAATCAAAAAATCCAGCCAAAAAAAAACCAAATGAAAAACCCTTCAAGAAACGAAATCTAAACTTTTAATCATTGACTGAAGTAAAATTTTTTTGGGGGCTGTTAGGGAAAAAAATCTTGGGTTGGGTTGCAAGACAAAGGGAAAACCAAAAAGCCCCAGATGAAAATGGTACTTGGAAGTCTTAAAAACTGGAGGTAGGCCTGGGATAAATAGAGGCAGGCCCGGTTTTGTGGCACAGAGGATGGATCTTTATAAAAAAATTAATTTTTTATTTTTTCCTCATTCTCCATCCTTTTCTGATTTTTTAAAAAATTAGGGCGAACAAAAGATTTCCCCCCATTCCCCATGGGGAAAATTTTTTAATTTTTTCTTTTTTTTAACAAGGGCGAACCCTGGAAGTAAAACCATTTCCAGGTTTTTCCATGATTACCAAATTACTGTAGAAAAACACGGATTGTGCCGAACCAATACTTAAAAAATTCTGGGGGGAACCCCCCGGGGGAAAGGGGTACTGGGAAAACAATTCCTTTTTTTAAGGGGTGGGGCCAAAAAAAAACCTAGTCTTTGCAGTGAAAACCGGGGAAATTAATTCCACAGGAGAAATAAAACTTTTCCCTTGCGGTTTTTGGGTTTTGTAATTAATGCAAGACAATCATTTTTGAGATGGAAGGTTTCCGGGGGGTTGTGTGACAGGATTCCCAAAAATTGCTCATTTTTTGGGGTGATTTAATGGGTTAAGGACTCTTAGGAGGTGTTGGAAAATACAAATCGGTTGTGAATAAAAAGGGAAAGGGCTCGGGTTGCCCTTCCCTAGTTTTACAAATTTTTTTAAAAACGACTGATGGTACAGGCATAAATCCACCTTTGGGGACCATTTGCCCTAACGGGCTTTAAACCAATATCAGATGAATTAAAGTCGGAATTTTTTTGGAAATTTTTCACAACCCCAAAAAGCGTTAAAAAGGGGAACAAAGGGAAGTCAAAAAAATGGGGGGGTTTACCACGGGGTCAAAAGGGAAACACTTTTTGCGGAAACAGCCAATGGCCTTTTTAAAGGAAAAACCCCTTTTAAGAAAAAAGGGAAAAAAGTAACCTTTTAAAGCAACTAAAATGTAAAAAGGGACGGCAAGTGCAAATGTTTTTGGTTGTTATGTGAGTCCAATTCAAATCACAAGTGATAAGGGAAACATCAGAAGCATGTATGAAGGAATAAAGAAAGCCTGTGGTCCAAGTGATCAAAAGAAGTGCACCGCTTGAAAACCGTTGACTGGAGAAATCATCACTGATAAAAAAACAGCAGATGAACAGATGGGTAGGGACACTATTTGGAGCTTTACTCAAGTGAGACCAAACTAGTGGATGATGCCTTCAACTCTCTACCAACTCTTGACCACCTGGACACACTTCCCACCATAACAGAAGTTAAATGTGCTATAAATGAACTTGCATCTGGCAAGGCTCCAGGTAAGGATGGGATTCCAATAGAGATTACCAGGAATGGGCAAGACACACTCACTCTTCAGATCCACCAGCTAATAGAGCTATGCTGGCGAGAAGGACAAGTCCCACAGGATTTCAAAGATTCAAGCATCATAACACTGTACAAGAACAAGGGCGATCGGAGCGACTGCAACAACTATAGGGGTATCTCACTTCTGTATATTGTTGGAAAAGTCTTTGCCAGAATTGTTCTGCGCAGACTTCAAGTCCTAGGAGATCAAGTCTACCCCGAATCACAGTGTGGCTTTCGACAGAACTGGTCTACCATTGATATGATATTCTCATTGCGACAAATGCAAGAAAATTGCTGTGAACAGAATCAACCACTGTTTATTGCCTTCATCGACCTCACAAAGGCATTTGATTTGGTCAGTCATGAGGGTCTGTTCAAGGCACTAAAGAAGACTGGCTGCCCACCGACTCTTATGTCCACTGTGGAATCATTCCACACAGGCATGAAGGGTGTAATCAAGTTTGATGGTGCAACTTCTGAAGAGTTTGAAATCAAGAGTGGAGTTAAGCAAGGTTGTGTACTAGCTCACACCCTTCTTTGGAATATATTTTTCACTTCTTCTGAAATATGTGCACATGGAGTACCATCAATCATTATTGACAACGCCGAACTAGATATGGTAGACCATTTTACATATCTAGGATCAGTGGTAAATAGCAAATTATCCCTAGATCAGGAAATAAACATCCGGATTGGTAAGGCAGCAACAACAATGAACAGGTTAACAAAAAGAGTCCTGGGAGAACAGGAAGCTTACTGCAAAAACAAAAGTCCTTATCTATCAAGCCTGTGTCCTTAGTACTCTTCTTTATGGCAGTGAAACCTGGACAACTTACTCACACCAAGAGAAACGTTTAAACAGCTGTTCATATGCGGTGTTTGCGAAGAATTCATTGGTATTAAGTGGCAAGACAAAATCACAAATACTGAAGTATTGGAAAGATCAGGTTGTGTGACGGTTTATTCCATGCTCAGTCTTCGTAGACTTAGATGGATAGGACATGTTAGGAGGATGGATGATGGTAGAATACCAAAGGACATCTCTTTTGGTGAATTACAGATGTGTAAGAGATCTCAGGGTCGGCCTCTACTACGATACAAAGATGTGTGTAAGCGGGACATGAATGATACAGGCATTGATAATGCACATTGGGAGCAAGTCGCCGCTGAAAATGTTGCATGGAGGGCAAACATCAGAAATGGAATAAAGACAAACAAGAAAATTATTGCAGATAAGTCACACACCAAGCGTGTGAGACGTAAGATGGTGCATGATGGTGGAAATGACCACGTGTTCACATGCACCCACTGTGAACGGACATTTACAGCGCAAATTGGCCTTATCAGTCACATTCGCAACCGCCATGGGTAAAAGTTACTATGGCTTTTTGAAGCACAAACTATCGTCTGTATGTATATTACATTATGTAACTTTCCTATCTCACCTATGTCCTGACATTTCACATTCCTATTGTAAATTTGTCTTGGGAAGATAATGTGGTGGTTTTCCCTTGACTTCCATATTCACACTGGGGTATTTAATCTCTGCCCTTGACAACAATTTCAGATTTTTAGGACAAGAGAGTGCCCTGCTCTGCTCAACTGTAGAGTTGTGCACTGATCTCAGTGGATACTCGGTCACACCTATGATCTTATTTTTCCCAGTGTCTGAGTAGATTTACATTCTGCTATTGTGTTGATATTGATGGAATAATGCTTTGACAATTCAGAAAAAATTGGCAAACTCTAATGTAGAATTATTTAGTAAACCACCAACAGCCAATAAATGATGGGATTGATTGCAACATCCTTTAAAGAATATGAACACACTTGGGAAATCGCAGCACAGAATATAAACTCTGCAATACTGGCAAGGATATAAATGTGTCCATCAGGATCAAATATAAAACATATGCTTTTTTGTGGGAGTGTCTTCTAATTGTTTAAAAGTTTTCCTGCTTAGTGACCTATTTGAGCTGATTTTTTTACTTCCAATCCCGATGGATTTATTAATCTTTGTAACATGCACACGGATCCTTCTGTGCTATGTGCTCTTGTCTGAGAAGGCACCAAACATCCAATTCATGACTCTAAGATCAGAGAGAGAGAGAGAGAGGGGGGGGGGGGGGAAGAGAGAGAGAGAGGGGGGAGAGAGAGAGAGAGAGAATAGACAGAGAGAGAGAGGAGCTGACACAGACAGAGAGAGAGAGAGAGAGAGAGAGAGAGAGAGAGAGAGAGAGAGAGAGAGAATAGACAGACAGAGAGAGAAAGAGAACGAACAAACAATCTTTATTTTCAAAGGGTTAAGAATTGGGCACGCAGGCCCATCTGACATTCTGCCCTTCTTTCTTTCCTCTCATATATTCTTTCATTCAATCACTTATGAAGCAAATCTTTGACAACAAAGAACAATACACATTAAAATGCATGAAAATTAATCAATAATACATGACTCACTGAGGCAATGTTTAATGTGGGCTTCATAAATATCTAAGGAAGATGTAACGTGCCATACATATGGGAATGTTTTTTGGCTAGTTGTCGTTTGAGATATTTTACCCTTATTATTGTTTTTATTGTTAGAGAGAGAGAGAGAGAGAGAGAGAGAGAGAGAGAGAGAGAGAGAGAGTTGAGTGCATGCATGTCATGTAACATACTATTCCATATGTTTTATGCATTCTCATCTTTCATATTACGAGGTATCATTTTGTATGCCACTTGATTGTCCTGTAACATGGCATTTCATATTTTTTTCTCTGTATTCTCATCTTTCATATTATAATTTTGTATGCCACTTGATTTTATCACGTATAACATTACTGTGATGTCAGTGAGAGAGTTAGTGAGTGGGAGTGAGAGAGTTAGTGAGTGGAAGGGAGGGAGGGAGAGAGAGAGAGAGAGAGAGAGAGAGAGAGAGAGAGAGAGAGAGAGAGAGAGAGAGAGAGAGAGAGAGAGAGAGTTGAATTGCATCACTAATTTTTACACTACACAATGTATATGTACAATTTTTTCTCCACTTCTTACAATTTTTGCAAGAATGCTCACGACAATCATCAGTGTCTCAACTGTGTGTAAAGTGCGGGAGATTGTTCTTATTAGTTTCAGTATTCATGTATGTGTGTAGATGTGAGGATGTTTGTGTGGGTGTGTATGTGAGGGATGTGTGTGGGGGTGTGGGGAATGTATATGTGGAGGGGTTGTATGTGGGGGAAGTGTATGGGTTGATGGATGATGTGTGGATGGGTGAAGGGATGTGTAGTCGGTGGGGGATGTATGTGTGTGTGAGGGATCTGTGTGTGTGTGTGTGGGGGGGGGGGATAGTTTGGGCAGCATATATGTTTTCCTGAGTCTGTGTGAGTGCATGGAGGTATGTGTGGGTGGGTGGGGGTGTGGTGAGTGGGGGGTGTGTGGGTGGCTGAGAGATGTGTGGGTGGCTGCGGGGTGTGAGGGTGGATGGGGGATGTCTCTCACAACATTGCAATATGCACTGTTTATGTTTACAACTTTCAGTTGACAATGAATGTTTTTTTCCCCATGTAAATGTACCATGCGTAATATGCATTGTTTATGCTTACAAAATCAATTTGACAATGTTTTTTTTTTCTATGTAATTGTAACATGCACATTTGATGAATGAAACATGGGTGATCAAAAGGGCCGAATGTAAGACAGGCATTGCAGGCCCAATTTGTTACCCTTTTAAAATCAAGTTTGTTCGTTCATTCGTTTCATCCTTAAAGAAATTTTGCCGCAGATTCTGACGCATGTCTTTTTCATAAAAAAATTAGGAAAACACTTGGCAGATTTACATTTAATTACAATTAATATGTCTTTTTATTTTTATTTACAATATGTGGCAGTCTATTTGTGATAGGCTGCAGAGCAAACTTTGGCGCACAAGTGTGGTCTATTAGTGCAGCCGGAGCAAACAAAAGATGATCTGTGTGTTTAGTTTGAGTGCTGCAAAAATCACAGTCTCTATTGACACCGACAAATTCTACTAAATGCTTGGCTGTTGTCACTCTTTAAACATAATTTCCTGCAACAGACTTTTTGAAATTCTTTGGCAGGCAGAGTGTCAAACTATCAGGAATAATCTGAGCTGCTTCGCAATGCACACTTTCAAGTAAACTTTGCTTGAAATCCTTCAATGACAGTTCTTTTCCTCCTTTCTCTGTTTGGCATATGGAATGTAGAATGTGTGCATTGATCTGTGCAATTTCAAAGATCCAGAAGTAGATCTTCTTCCACCACTTAATGGTTTTCCTATCATGGAAATACTCCAATAGTCTTGGATACATGGTCTTGGATCAAGTCCCATAACAATAATGACAGACGTAAACTTCAGCCATTTGTGCTTCATGAGTGGGGTCCAGGATAACAGATTAGAATGTTTTCTTTTAGGAGTGTTCTGCATCAACATCTTTTCTGCATATTCGTTTACATTTTAAATTAAACAATCCACTATGTCATCATCAAAAAACACTTTGAGAAAATCCATAGGTGTTTGAAGTTGATAAAGTTTAGAGTTGACATGAGATCTTCGAGGACGAAACTCAAACTTCAGTTTTGTTTCTCCTTCTGACACATCTTGCCATGTCATTGATGATGGGAGAGATGTATCACGCTCTACAGAAGCTTGTAAATTCGAGTTTTTTCCTCCAGTTTTATTCTTATTTTATACTGTTTGCTTTCTTTTGCGCTGAGAAGTAATTGTGACATCCTGAAATTCATTGTCAGACAGATATTCATTGTCAGACACCTCAGCTGATGATGAACTTTCACTGGTTTCTTTATCACCACGTGCTAAAACTTTAGACTCACAACTAAAACTTCTTTCTGAATCTTCACTCAAATCGGAATCACTATTGTTTAAAACTGTTTCAAACAATAACCTAGCTTGATCTGAAGTCATTCTACGAGGTCGCATACTCATGGGCGTTTCCATTGTGAAAAACCAAAACAAACAAATTAACGCTACTTTAAAACTTAAAAATTCACAAGAATCAATGTTGACAAATGTTTGACCGCACAATGATGATAAAGATATGTTCCGGCCGCATAAATTTTCAGTTTACTGTAACTTAAAATTCCGGAATGGAGCAGAAATGTATCAAATAAACCACTGATCATTCTGTGGCGATAGAGTACCCAATTGCCACCAGTGTCGGTTAATTGTGGCGATACATAGGCCGCTGGTAGCGAACGAGTTAATCAATCCATGATGCCACAAATTAAAATTAATCAGAATGGTGCTAATCCCATGAAGTCACATCAGGCAGTGACAGTGCCAGGCCCCCTGCCTCGAGGGGGTCCATCCAATGCTACTGGTAGTCACCTTCCCCTGTGCTGTGGAGTCAAAGCACACAGGAGTAGGGTAAGAGCTACTGACCAAATACCCTGGACACTCAACATACTACAGTGGAATGCTGAGTTTCTAACAAGAAAGTTCCTCTAACAAATCGTCTTCGTAAAGATAGAATAGATGTGGCATGCATTCAAGAAACACACCTCAACGCCAGCCACAGATTCTCAGTCAGAGGATACCAGGTCACAAGTTTTGACCGCAAAGGACACAAAGGAAGAGTACTAATACTTATACAAAATACAATACCTTGCAGTGAAATATCAGTGATATCTGACAACCAAACGGAAATTATAGGTGTTGATATAATGATAAAGGACGTGAACATAAGAATTTACAATGTGAAGGATGTGAACATAAGAATTTACAATCTGTATAGTCCAGTAGGGATAGAAAAATCCCAGTGCCCGTCACCATGGCGTCTGAAAATGTTTAAATGGTGCCTGAATTTTTCAAATTCTTGCTATCGTATCAGATCTGCTTTGATGTAGTGTCAGTGCTGTAACAGATGCTGTTGTACTGAAGGTAGTGTTCCTAAATTCCCTCAGAACATTTCAGCAATCATGGCTAGAACTTCTACCACTGCTGCACTATGAAGAAACAATTGTGAAGTGAGCAGTAAGTTTCCCACCAACACTGCAGACGAAGATTTGAAACTTTTGTTTGGATGTTTGGGATCATTTAAATTGGAAACTTACAAAGCACCACAAATCCTATATGCACTTCAAGTGTCAGAAGGCTGAAAGTACAAAGAACAACCCTGAATGTGCTCCTTTAGCAAAGTGAGAGGGAAAAAAGCATGGATGCTAATATGCAACATGTGAATGTACATTTCAAGGCATTATACTGTATTGCCAACAATTACAGACCCTACACTGATTTTGAAGGTTTGGTTGCATTGTTAACCAAGCTTAATGTGATTTATTCACAGAAGTTTAAAAAAACAAACAGTGTAGAGAATGTATTTCTTACATTCCTTCATATCTTCATGAAGATTTGATACTGAAATAAAGGAAACCCATATGTCAGTATCTTACTCGATGCAATTGCAGACAGATCTGATGATGAGGGGCTGATACTATATATTCATTTTATCAGACGAAGAAAGTGAAGGAGACATTTCTTTCTATTGTGCCATTGGAAGATGCAACACGTGCTGGCTACTTTATAGCTCTAGAGATGTGTAAATAACTTAAGTGTTCTCACAGTGGTCTCTTTGACTGGGCCTCCAATAAATAACATTTAATGGCTCATTTCAAAATATGTAGCTTTATCTGAGATTGATTCATATTTTTCTTAGCCCATGTTATATAAAAAAAATATGCTGGCTCCTCAGAAAAGGCCTAGCTCCTGAATCATGTTTAAATTTTCCACCTGCCATCATTTCTCTTTTGTCAAAAAATATTTGTAATTCCATGTCACTACTGCTTGTTTACGTTGCCTACACTCGTATAATATTTATATCTTGCTTTGCTTTGAATTTGACAATAATAACTTTCTGATTTAATCAACAAGAAAAACAACAAGCTGCCATCAGAGTTGATAACAATGTAGGTCAATATCAGCCTATTAAGAGAGGTGTGAGACAGGGATCTGTAATATCTCCAGATCTTTTTTTTCCTGTACAGTGAAAATATTTTGAGAAATATAGAAGATATGGAAGAATCAACATGGGGGATGATACATCAATAACATTAGATATGTAGATGATACATGTCTTGATTGCAGACAATGAACATGGCCTGCAAAATTTAGTAGATGCAGTTGTTGCACACAGTGAACAACCAGGGCTAGAACTGAATAATAAGAAGACACAGATTATGGTCATCACTGGGAAGAAGGAAATACCACAATGTGATATACGAGTAAAAGGGCATATTCTTAAGTTAGTTAGTTAGTCATCAGTTGGGGTATCTTCGTTGCACTCCGGACATGTCCATAGGTGCTCAGATCCTCCCCCCAGCATATGCAGAAATGGAGTGACCTTTGGGAAAAGATGGGAGCGACCGCCCCCGTTACGTACAGATAGGTGGCTTTTTAAAAAAACATTAATTTATTTAGTTTTTTCCCCCAAAAACGTTTTTTTCTGTTTTATTTCCAACAAAAATTTTGGTTTTTTGTAACTTTGCCCTCCCCCTCATCTCATCTGGCTGGTATTAAAATTTTAACATTTATTTTTAAACGGTTGCCCTGGGAAAGGGCCGTTGCCAGATTTTCCCTGCTTACCCAAAGACATGTAGAAGAACACTGGATTGAGGAACTAATACTTAACTTGAAATTTCGGCCGCAGGGCTCCCTCACTGGGAAAGGGTATCAGGGAAAAAATTTCAAATTTTTTTAAGGGGGGAGGGGACGGGGAAAAATTCTTTTCGGGTTTTTACTGGGGAAGATTGGCCCGAATGTGAAAAAAAATTTCCCGGGGGCCCTCTTTTTTTTGCCTTTTAGCTTCACCCTTTCCCCTGAATTAAGGCAGCGTCCGGTGGCTAATAGTGCCAGTTCTGTGTTGGTTGACGAGGCGCTTTGTTTTCCCGATGTACCTCTCGCGTCTGGCTGTGCCGATTCTTACTCCCAGGTCTTTCATCCTGGAAAGCGATGTGGAATCACTGGCGTCAAAATCCTCTGTTCTCGCCATATCTTTAAGGGCGTTAATAACATCCGCACGATCCATGGGCTGGCCATCTACAGGGGGTGCAGAGCCAGCCAATTTATCAGCTCGTTCATTTCCCTCGACTCCCGCATGTCCTGGGACGAAGATGAAGGTGACTTTGCGGACAACAGACTTCCGCAGCGACTCAGTCCACTGTCTACGTACAGATCCAGCTTCGACCTTCTGAATCATGCTCATTGAATCACTTAGTACACACACGTTGGTAAATGCTGTGATTCCAGCCATATGAAAGCCTGTGTAACTGCCATCACCTCCATCGTCATGCTGCTCGTGGTCATAGAGTGGGCACCACTGGATTCTTGAACGGTTCGGCCCGCTGAACGGGCTGTAAATGCCCACGCACTTCTCTGCTGCTTTACAACAGATCCATCTGTATAGATGAGCACTTCGGGGCTATCTGAGTGATCATAGATGAGCGCGTTAACCTCTGCATTGACAGCGGCAGGGTTCTGCTCTCTGCACCGTCTGTCGAGTGTGATAATGCAGGAGAAGGTACACTTAAAAGCTGGAGGCACCGGCACCCATTCCTTGCCGGGGTTGATACTGGTAAGACTGCAGACCTGTCCGACGACATCTTCCGCCCGACCCATCCATGATTTGCCCCTCTTTAGCCTGTCACCCTTTTCTCTGAATACAGCGTCATGCAGAGGGTGCTGCTCATCTGCACTTATTTTTAAGTATGCACGAGCTCTCCAGATCTTGATCCTGTGTTCCATTGTCGGGAAGTCAAGGAGGTATCTCATTGCTACACAGCTGGTGTCTCTCGTGCAGCCCAAAATGATGCGCATGGCTTCGTTTTGTACCTTTTCAAGTCTTCCCATCTGTGTAGGGCTGACAGTGAGGATGGCCAGGGCATACTCGATGCGTGAAAGCACAAGTCCTTGGAACAGAAGTAATAGCAGTTTTTGCTCGATATTGGCAGTCGCCATGACTCTCATTGCTGCCAAACCTTTTCGAGCCTTCGTTATGACATAATCGACATGATCTCTGAAGGACAGGCTACGATCAAGCCTCACGCCAAGATATGTCATTGACTGGGTTCTACTCAGAATGCTCCCATCCATTCTTACTGCCGGCAGGTCTGTTTTCACAATATGGTTGTTTAGTGAGAACCATGTAACCGTTGCCTTTGCAGGGTTGACAAGGGCATCGGCATCAGCACACCATGAGGAAATTCGATCTAGTTCGCCCTGCATATAGTTGGCAACCGCCTGTCTATCTCGACCCTGTCGATACACGAGGATGTCGTCAACGAATGATAGAGTCCTACCCCTCCCATCCAACTGTTGTTCAGTGATCGGCACCGTATACACGTTGAATAGTACTGGTGACAGTGGTGAACCCTGCGGCAATCCTGGACATATCGTTATCGGCTCAGAAGACCAACTCCCGCATCTTAGCACCACCTTCCTTTGGAGTAGAACTGCAGCTATCCATCGTACAAGGTGAGGGTGCACTTTCAGTCTGAGGAGGGTTTGCATCAAGTGCTCGAAAGATACTCTGTTATATGCGTCCTCTAAGTCTATGGCGGCCGCACATGTCTCTTCTCTGACCTGAAATCCTTCGTAAACATCTTGAGCAAAGACCGCCGCATTCAGCCATGACTCTTTGTTGCGCTGTATCCTCCAAGTGTGGGCGGGAAGCAGCCGAGCTGTTCCAAGTCCCAAGCAAGTCTGTGTGCTACAATTTTCTTAAGTAAGAGAATTGATACAGTTATCTCGGCACAGTCATAACATCTGATGGGAGATGCCTTGAAGAGTTTATTAGAACAAGAACTGCCATGGCAAAGGTAGCCTTTTGCAAGATGAAAAACATACTGACCAATAAAAAGATATCAATTGAAACGAGAAAAAGAGTGTTGAAGTGCTACATATATATATCAAGTGCTGAATAATAAGAAGACACAGATTATGGTCATCACAACTTGCTAATCTTGTCTGTTAGCCGGTCTACAGCCCCAGGCAGTGGGATTATTGAAACAATGTCTTTGTCTGAAGTGGCCATCCTGTCGCTGTATAAACCTTTCATTATGGAATCGCCTAGTATAATATGTGTACAGTCAGGTCGTGATGTCTGTACATGTTGGTTGTCAGCACGTCTCTCCCGTTGTTTCATCCATTTCCGATTATCAGTAGTCTTTATGTCTCCATGTAGTTCTCCCGATGTATCTTGTAGGCTTTTCATAGTGGTATTTTCATAGTGGTTATCTGTTCTGAGTGGGATTGAGCTTCCCCAAGAATTAAGCGGTTGCTTGGGAATTACATGCTTCTTCGGTTTGGCCGGTAGAGGACACATTCTGTAAGTTTTGAACTGTATTTCTCAACAGCAAATTTTCATCTCGCAGGAGTGCGACTTCTGTCTTGAGAGCATTGTATCACTGCTTATTAATATTACAAATAACTAAACTTGAAGAATGCAGCAATCGCATTGTTATCTAGCCACGCTGAGGGCAATTTGAGGTCCCGTGGTTGTTTTTGACATGCCTCGTGCACTTGATTGGTTAAAATTTAATAGTGTTCAACTATCACTCGAAATGAATATTATATATAACACAAATTTTTTCGATAATCAACACTTGTATTAATCTAAAAACTATTTAACCCCACCCACAGAATCACAACGAGCACATTGATATAAAAATCCATGATAGGTGATTCTTCTTCTTCTTCTTCTGCGTTCATCCGGAGTTTTTTTCCGTATGTGATTGCGTTGTGCCTGTTTACAGCAGAGCTGCGTTCTTGCGCCGTTAGGCCGACACATCCGACTTCTGCGGGCATTTGTTGACCGGGTTAACCTTCCCGGTGATAGGTGATTCAGCTTGCAGTAATAATAATCCGAGAAGAGATACAAAAACACGTCTTCACTCTCCGGATGGGGTATCCTAGAGAGAGAGAGAGGTAGAGAGAGAACGAATGAACGAACGGATGGATTTTATTTTCAAAGGGTAACAAATTGGGCATGCAGGCCTGCTCTTACATTCGGCACTTCCAATCACTCATCTCTCGTTCATCAATAGTGCATAGGAAAAAACATTGTCAAATGAATTTTGTAAACATAAACAATGCATATTACCATGTTATGAGACACATCCACCACCCACCCACACATCCCCCATTCACCCCAATCCCCCACCCAACCACACACACATACATGCCCCCACCCATACATCTCCCCACTGACACACACCTCCCACCCACACCCCAAGCACACATCCCCCACCCACCTACACACATCTCCCCACCCACTCACATATCCTCCTCCCATCCCATTACCCACCCACATATCCTTCTCCACCCACACACCTCCAACCACCCAGCCAAACACACATCCCTCAACCACACATCCCCCACGCGCACACACACACATCTCCCGTGAACTCACATATCCCGCACCTACCCATACACAAATTCCAGCACCCACCCACATAATTTCACATCTCCCCCAGCCCACTCACAGATCCTGAGCCCACCCATACAAACATCCCCCACCATCTCCTAACCTACACACACTCACCCATCCACATATCCTCTACCCACCCACACATCCTCCACCCACCCATCCCTTAACCACAACATGCACACAGATCCTTCTGTGTTATTTGCTCTTGGCTGAGAAGGTACCAAACATCCATTTCACTACTTCAGGATCAGAGAGAGAGAGAGAGAGAGAGAGAGAGAGAGAGAGAGAGAGAGAGAGAGAGAGAGAGAGAGAGAGAGAGAGAGAGAGAGAGAGAGAGAGAGAGAGAGAGAGTATATGCATGAGTGTGTATGAGTGTGCATATATGAGTGTATGTGTGTGTATGTGTGAGACACTGGGTGACTAGGCAATGACTAATAGACACATTCATGTTTCACCACATGGCACTGGGCACCATGTAGATAATTCCATGTAGTATCACATGACAATGGGACAAAGGGCAACAGCCCAAACTACCCTGCTACATCATCATCTGGTGGCATGCCAGTCAGCACAAACAATGATGTCCCTTGACAACCATGTATTCTATGTTCTTGATCAGCTCCACCACAGTGCACCTGCCTTGCCTCTCTGCCACCTCATACAGAATTTATTTCCTTTCTTAACCTCTGTCTTCAGTAGCCGTGTCTTCAGGTTGCTAAAACTTTCTCCGGACCCACTCGTCTCAGTAACATTACCAAACTAATTCTCTTGAACTTGAAGTACACAAGTGTTAAAAGTTTACTTATAACAAAGATCAACTTAATTGATCTGGATTTTAGCCTATATGGTCTGGTCTCTTTCCACAGGGTGGCTCACCAAAAGCATCACACAAATCACAACTCCATAGCTCCAGAAACGATCTCCAGGATTTTCTGAACAAAATTGCTTATAAACCAAATGACAGAATCTGGAATAGAACCCACAACCATAACTATGGAGTTAGGCAAGCAGTTTACATGCTTTGCCATGGAGAAACATTTTTATAAAACACATTTTTAAAAACTGATTTGGTTACTGTACCTTCATTGTCTATAAGTTCTTCACTGATGTGTCCACCTTGTAAACTTCTATCTAGGTTGTCAACTTCTTGTGCGTCAGCCCAGCTTTCTTTGTCAACCTGTTTGAAATTATGCAACTTCAGCCACTGGGTTTGAAAGTATCTCGACTTAGATTATACCATTACCCAAACCCGTTTAACCTCAAAGAGAAGTTATATTAGGATCCATCCCTGGCTCAGATTAATAATCCTGTAACTGAGTCAGCCACAAATATTGGTTGATCATGGATCCCCACCCACACAGGATATTATGAAACTGAAAGTAAAGCTGGAATATTGGAAATAAACTCTCCTGTAACTTGTTCTTGAATGACTAATTACTATTTTGACAACTTTAAGGAAATTTTGCACACACATACCACTTATATAATCTCCCTTATAGATCACTGCCTGGCTTGTTCCCACCTAGAATATGTTGCCTCCGTTAATGTTTTTATTGGACATGCTGACTGGTACATTTTAGGACAGTTTATGACACCATAACCACAATTATCGTTATGTCCCTTCCTTCAGTCAGAGTGGCTATAGAATGGGGTAGAGTTAGATCTGCAAAATGCTCCCAAGGCAATCAGAGTAATTGCTTCAAAGACACTCTGAAGATTTCACTTAAAGCTTTTGGAATTCATCACGACACTTGGGAAACCACTGCCAATGACCAGAATTTGTGGTGTACATCATTATGCAAGGGTGTAGTCACATGTGAAGCAAACTGGACTGCAAGAGCTGTGGAAAAAAAGACCGGAAAAAGGAACCACAGCATGAGATCCTCCTCCTGGAACATCAAGCATTCTTTGCACACATTGTCAAACAACATTTCAAGCCAAATTAGGTTTTACCAGCCATCTTAGAACTCACAGCTCCATACTTTCAACCCCACTGGATGAAATGAATGGTTATCATCATTCTTGATGGACAAACACACAGATCTACAAATGTAAACAGCTGGTCGTCCCCCATCCTCACCCAGTGTTTCAGCAGTTGGTATGATTAGCCCAGTGATCCTGTGGGACATGGTCCATGTGCTGCACAGTTGAGTGACTGAGTGATTGGAGTGTTCAACCCTGAAGCAGCTCAGCCAAAGTACATGTTTTATGCAGCAACAGTATTTATTATACATGAGCTTCTAGCCAGATGTGTTTCATCATGTTATGTTTCACTATGTTGTGTAGATCTGTATGCCAAAACTGTAGTATCATGTTGGTGTAATGGTTAGAATGTTGCACAGACAACCGCATAAGCGTAGCCTGACAAAGGTTCAATGTCAGCTCTCGACATTCACTATGGGAGGGAAAGACTGATCACATATTGCTCTATTCCCCCAGGCAGACACAATACAATGTTGGTAACATGTCACATAGCCACAGCAGATGCCTGCTACAGGACTTGTGTTTTATGTGGAAATTATGGGCATATTCATAAATGTCAGTAACAATGTTTTAACAGTAACTGCAGGGGCAGATGAGACCAACAAACTGTATCTACTCATCGCTGATGTTTTCACCAGAGGTGTTTCTACTCAGTACAGTTTGTAATGTTTAAATGTTAATATTACTGTTACAGCCTGTTTGTAGTCAACTCATTTGTATCCATCACTGGGCACCCATACACTAGATAAATTACAGAGTTCATATCAGCATAACATTTAGCCATCACACCAATGCATCCTGCCATAGAGTTCTTGTGGGGCATATTCTCTGGCATGGATTGCACTTGTTTATGCCGACTGACTAACTTCCCATTGGCTTGTAAGCCACTGTGATATCTGTACCTAACATCTGGCAAAGAGCATATTGTTGTTCTCCAGGAGTCATTCTTAATTGACTTGCTGTAGTATCACTCTTTACACCTTCTATGAATATGAATCTTTACATACACATCACGTGACAGTCAACACCACTTCATTAATGAAATCTTCATGACACAACAGCAGCCTAGTTTCTAAACAGTGTATTATCGTCTTTAAAATAGTTCACGACATCATGTAATCAGTGTCAATCAACGCGACTAAAACTTCAGACAACAATACTTGCACTCGGCGTCTACAGTCAAACTCTGTCGCTCGATCTCTCAAATGACGTCGGCATTCAGCCACTGTTTCACAAACTCTGCATATATACAACGTGGCGGCAAGATGAAATTCTGCCATTCGCTATCTTCAGTCCGACCCCAAACTCAGTCCAGACGTGAATGAGCCCTGAAGGGACTCGTCCCCTATTCAGCCACTCCCTTCCCATATTCATGCAAAGCATGGCCTTATACCTGCTAAATCTTCACGCTGAATTCGTGAAGCACTGACCTGTATGCAGCAAGTGTCCCATGACTTAACCTCGATCATGGCGATCTGATGTACAGCATAGTTAGCGGAAAGAAAATTTAATATCTGTTTAACTCCGCAAACCTTCATGATTATTTAGAGGTTAACATAAGTTTTAAGATCTATGAAAACAAGTGGTCTGGAAATGATTAATTACCACATGATGTGGCTGTAAAGCAGTGCTAATATCCTGTCTTATACTGATAACCTGAGATGTTATACTGATAACCTGAGATGTTATACTGATAACCTGAGATGTTATACTGATAACCTGAGATGTTATACTGATAACCTGAGATGTTATACTGATAACCTGAGATGTTATACTGATACTTTACTCAAGATGGGCAGTCCCTGGCCAATTGGGTGCTGATCCACCACAGCCTGCCTGCTTCAATGGGTGCTTGGGGCTAGGGAAAAATCTGAATCACAGGCTGTAAAATCAATGCACCAGGTACTAATAAAAAGAAAGAAATGAAATCATCACTGATAAGAAAAAGCAGATGGATAGATGGGTAGAGCACTATTTAGAGCTTTACTCAAGTGAGACCAAGCTAGCAGGTGATTCCCTCAATGCCATAGAGGCCCTGCCAACTCTTGACCACCTGGACACACTTCCCACCTATAACAGAAGTTAAGTGTGCTATAAATGAACTTGCATCTGGCAATGCTCCAGGTAAGGATGGGATTCCAATAGAGGTTATCAGGAGTGGACAAGACACACTCACTCTACAGATCCACCAGCTAATAGAGCTATGCTGGCGAGAAGGACAAGTCCCACAAGATTTCAAAGATTCAAGCATTATAACGCTGTACAAGAACAAGGGTGACTGGAGCGGCTGTAACAACTATAGGGGTATCTCACTTCTGTGTATTGTGGGAAAGTATTTGCCAGAATTGTTCTGCGCAGACTTCAAGTCCTGGGAGATCAAATCTATCCCGAATCACAGTGTGGCTTCCGACAGAACCGGTCTACCATTGATATGATATTCTCATTGCGAAAAATGCCGGGAACAAAATCAACCAGTTTATTGCCTTCATCGACCTCACAAAGACATTTGATTTGGTCAGTCATGAGGGTCTGTTCAAAGCACTAAAGAAGATTGGCTGCCCACCAATTCTTCTGTCCATTGTGGAATCATTCCACACAGGCATGAAGGGTATAATCAAGTTTGATGGTGCAACTTCAGAAGAGTTTGAAATCAAGAGTGGAGTTAAGCAAGGTTGTGTACTATCCCCCACCCTCTTTGGAATATACTTTTCACATCTACTGAAATATGCCTTTCGTGATCAGGATGACAGGTATATACATTCACTCACGCTCAGATGGCAGCCTCTATAATGCTCAGAGATTGAAGGCCAAGACCAAAATTAGGAGGGTACTAATCAGAGAGCTGCATTTTGCGGATGATGCTGCAATTAGGACCCACTCTGAGGAAGAATTACAACATATACTATCTGCATTCTCCAATGCTTGTTCTGAATTTGGTTTAACAATTAACAAAAAGAAGACACAGATTATGTCACAAGGTGCACATGGGGTACCATCAATCTTTATTGACGACGCCGAACTAGAGATAGTAGACCATTTTACATATCTAGGAACAGTGGTTAATAGCAAATTATCCCTAGATCAGGAAATCAACATCCGGATTGGTAAGGCAGCAACAACAATGAACAGGTTAAGAAAAAGAGTCTGGGAGAACAGGAAGCTTACTGCCAAAACAAAAGTCCTCGTCTACCAAGCCTGTGTCCTTAGTACTCTTCTTATGGCAGTGAAACCTGGACGACTTACTCACACCAAGAGAAACGTTTAAACAGCTTTCATATGTGGTGTCTGCGAAGAATACTTGGTATTAAGTGGCAAGACAAAATCACAAATACTGAAGTATTGGAAAGATCAGGTTGTGTGACGGTGTATTCCATGCTCAGTCTTCGTAGACTTAGATGGATAGGACATGTTAGGAGGATGGATGATGGTAGAATACCAAAGGACATCTTTTTTGGTGAATTACAGATGGGTAAGAGATCTCAGGGTCGGCCTCTACTACGATACAAAGATGTGTGTAAGCGGGACATGATTGATACAGGCATTGATAATGCACATTGGGAGCAAGTCGCCGCATGAACGTGTTGCATGGAGGGCAACTATCAGAAATGGAATAAAGACAAAGGAGAAAATGATTGCAGATAAAGCACACACAGAGCGTGAGAGACGTAAGATGGTGCATGATGGTGGAAATGACCATGTTTTCACATGCATCCACTGTGGACAAACATTTGCAGCGCGAATTGGCCTTATCAGCCACACTCGCCACCGCCATGGGTCATAGTTATTAAGCCTTTTTGAAGCACAATGTACCAAACTATCGTCTGTCAAGACGGAAAGGTACTAAATGTATACTGATAACCTGAGATGTTGTACTGTCTTGTGTCAGGTCTTAGTCAGATATGACTGAGCTACCGTATAACAGTAGACGGTACTACCTGCTTTCTGTTAGCGCCGAACGTTTGGCTGCGCTTACCAAACCTGACACCCCACATTGTGCCAACGGCTTCGGGCGAAAGAGCGCAATTAGGAGGGTACACGCCTTACCCTGGTGCGAGGAAATGCAACCTAAAGACAAAGTGTCATGGCAGGGCAGACCAGGCCCTAAGCCTTGGTTGGCAGCTGGTCTAGGATCGAAGCTCCGACAGGCGGACAATTAGAGCATTGCTTTGCTGATCCAGGCAGCTTCTGCAGCTTGTCTTGCTTCCAGATGTAGAGGTGTTACCTTTCCTCTGGAGTGAACTAGGCAGGCCGAGAGAGGGATCATGCTGCATGGGCAACACATGATCTCTATATTTTAGCCCAGGCTTTGTGCTATGGAGAGGCAATAACTCCATCCCTTACAAACTATCGTCTGTCAAGACGGCAAGGTGCCAGTGTACTGATAACCTGAGATGTTATACTGATAACCTGAGATGTTATACTGATAACCTGAGATGTTATACTGACATAGCCCTAGCAATTAAACATACTGTATACAGCCGTGCCAGATAAACTAGTAGTTTATCTCATCTGCTCTGCCTTCAGTAATAACCTGGTAACATTTCAATCCTACTAGGCAAATGACAAACATTACTATATAAATATTGAACACAACCCACTACTGGCAACGCTGATCGTATTCCATATTGACGTGGATAGGCCTTAGGTTCATACCAGAGTACGATCAGCATTGCCAGTAGTGGGTTGTGCTCAATATTTAAATTTCAAATCCCGAAACAACCAAATAATTAATTGCTATATAAGGAAAAATAATGCACACTGTAACAACTTACTTCAACACCATGATTCTTGCTTTATTTCACTTTTAATAAATACAGGAAATATTGGCCTACTTGGTTTTGTCTGGAAACATACAGGACAATGCATGTTACGACAGTTTGTCTTCAAATGTTAATGAACAAATGTATTTCTTATTCAATATGAAAATAAACTGGAAACATTAACATAACACAAGTAGAACTACACAAACTTCAGTGAATTGAGACTCAAACTGTTGTGGGCAGGGGACACACAATGGGAAAGTCTGTTAATGGGTCAACGAGAAAGTATGTCTGCTGGAAACTACAGGGCAAAAGAGACACATAGAGACCAAAAAGCATAGATAAAGGTAGGTCAAATTAGTCATATAGGAGTGACACAGAAGAAATTGTAAGAGATCGCAAAGGAAAGGAGGGATGTGGTGTGACATGGTTGAAGATCTCTGCTCCATTACACAAAGGAAAGAGGGGCATGGTGTGACATGGTTGAAGATCTCTGCTCCATTACACAAAGGAAAGGAGGGCATGGTGTGGACATGGTTGAAGATCTCTGCTCCATTACACAAAGGAAAGGAGGGCATGGTGTGACATGGTTGAAGATCTCTGCTCCATTACACAAAGGAAAGGAGGGCATGGTGTGACATGGTTGAAGACCTCTGCTCCATTACACAAAGGAAAGGAGGGCATGGTGTGACATGGTTGAAGATCTCTGCTCCATTACACAAAGGAAAGGAGGGCATGGTGTGACATGGTTGAAGATCTCTGCTCCATTACACAAAGGAAAGGAGGGCATTGTGTGACATGGTTGAAGATCTCTGCTCCATTACACAAAGGAAAGGAGGGCATGGTGTGACATGGTTGAAGATCTCTGCTCCATTACACAAAGGAAAGGAGGGCATGGTGTGACATGGTTGAAGATCTCTGCTCCACTGAGGGATAAAAGTGATAAGAACAATCAGAGACTAGTGTTGAAGTTGACTGACCATTGCCCTACATTGTCAACTCTTCTTAGCTCAAGTCTTAGTTCTAATGTCCTTGTGTGCTTGTATAATGTTGTCATTCCTATGACATCATTTTACTCCTGCCCTGGATTATGTCTTCCATTATTCTCAGTAATGGATCTCTGAGTCTCATATTGTGACTAAATCCTTCTGATATATATTATGTTCAACAGTTGTTCATTTTCTCCTATATCTCCAAGAATGTGTTCATTTGATCTGTTTTCTGTCCAGCTTATTCTTTGTATCCTACAATAACACCCCATCTCAAATGTTTCCAAGATATATCCGTCCCTTTAGTTAGAGTCCATGTTTCACATCCGTACAGTGATGTGGGCCGGATATCCATAGAGTTTATTTGTTGTTTAAACAGTTTCAAACTGATATTATGTGATGTTAGGACTGTTAGTTTCTCTCTAAATACTTTTTGGTGACAGCAATCCATAACATCTGATGGGAGATGCCTTGGAGAGATTAGAGCTTGAATCGCAATGGTGAATGGTAGCCTGTTGCTAGATGGAAAATATACTGACCAATAAAAAGGTGTCATTTGCAATGAGAAAAAGAGTGTTGAAGTGCTAAATAGAACCTGTACTTTTATATGGATGTGAAGCATGGACAATGAACAGACAAGCTGAAAAACATCTAATGGCCGTGGAAATGTGGTTTCTGAGGAAAATGCAAATAATATAATGGACAGACAGACAAACCAATGACCAAGTTCTACAAGATAAAAATGAAAACTGTAAACTGATTAGAGAAATTAGATGTAGACATTTAAAATTGTTTGGACATGTTATGAGAAGAAATACATTGGAGAACTTGGTGACAACTGGCAAGATTGAGTGAAAAAGAACAAGGGGAAGGAAGAGAAGTAAATACCTAGAGGGCTTGACCATGTGGTATGGGCGAGACAAGAATACAGAACTGATCCACAACTCTGATGATTGTGTGAGGAAACATGACCGCCCACGCCTACTGGCATGGTACAGGATGAATTAATCCCTGATCTGATCTGTTTCTTGTTGAGCATGTTCAGGTAATTATCTGGTTGATCGAGATAGTTCTGCATTTGTTCAATGGTCTTTCCTTTAATTGTAATATTTAATTTTTGGCACAACAATAATAATAGAAATAGCTGAACTATTGATATTCTAGCAACTCAGTATTACTATTAACAACACCATTAAGAATTGGGAAATTACTCAAGTCAATGCTAAGAGCAATATGAAACACACAATTTATATCCCAGTGCAACCAAAACAAAAATAATGGCATCCGACTAAACAAGCCATGTTAACTTTTCATGCCGTACTAATTCTTCAAGTCATTCTTTAACTTTAAGTCATACAAAATCTTCATTTCAGACTGGTGCTTCAATTATTATTAATTCATCAAGCCACACTAATTCTTCAAGTCATACAGAATAAATAGCTTAAATAGATGGAGATCTGCAGTAATATCAAATATTCTTACTTCAACATCTGATTCCATTTTTATGCTTGTACTTGATAAAAGGCTGCCTGTTTCCATGTTTCATTTATTCTGAAAGAAAACAGGTTAAAGTCAGGATAGAAACATGTATTGTTTAATTTAATACACAAGCTGTATAAATAAAAACTTAAGATAATCACAGGTAGTGTTTGACATGATTCACATACTATACAGTTATACATTACTAGAAGATCAGTGTGTCAGACCTCAGTTTGCATGTGTAAGGTTTGCTTCCTCTGCTAGGTTTATCCCATCCAAGGTCACAGGTTATGAGTAGGTTTCTTTTTCTAACAATTTTGCCAGGGCAGCTGCCTTAAGGCCACTCTGTGCCATGTTCAACTTGTGGTGGGATTTTTTGTATGCCCTGTTTGCATATGGACCTCCTGTTGTTTGTCCTTATCTGAGAAATCTAGGTATCTTATTTCATGTCCAATAGATAAAGGGGTATGCAATATAATTAGATACCAGAGATTCTTGGAGTAATCTTTACTCTATGTTGAGATCGAACCGGAACCTTATGTGCCTGAAGTGACAATGTAACCTCCAATCCGTGACTAACATAGGGCTTGAAGAGAAGAACATTTTGGGTGACACTTGAAAGCGAAAGTATTGAAGAAATTAAACAATTTTGAATACAAGTATTCACAGGGTTGGTAAGTTTCCACTTCTATTGTTAATAATTTACAACGGGTATGGAAACTTATAAATATTAGTTTACTAGCTGACCCGGCCCGGCTTCGCCCAGGCCCTGCAGGGGATCTATCTATCTATCAGTCTGTCTGTCTGCTTGTTTGTCTGTCTGTCTGTCTGGGTGACCCGGCCCGGCTTCACCCAGTCCCTGGTGGGGAGCATCTCATTTAATTCATATAAGTAGTCATATAAGCTCTCCCGTTCCCGACTATCTGTCTGTCTGTCTATCTGTCTGTCTGTCTGTCTGACCCGGCTTCACCCAGTCCCTGGTGGGGAGCATCTCATTTAATTCATATACGTAGTCATATAACCTCTCCCGTTCCCGACTATCTGTTTGTCTGTCTATCTGTCTGTCTGTCTGTCCCGGCCCGGCTTCACCCAGTCCCTGGTGGGGAGCATCTCATTTAATTCATATACGTAGTCATATAAGCTCTCCCGTTCCCGACTGTCTGTTTATCTGTCTGTCTGTCTGACCCGGCCCGGCTTCACCCAGTCCCTGGTGGGGAGCATGTCATTTAATTCATTCATATAAGTAGTCAAATAAGCTTCCGTTCCCGACTATCTGTCTGTCTGTCTATCTATCTGACCCGGCGTGGTTTCGCCGGTAAACAGTAACTTAAAAGAATGTCCTTCCACACACCATTCATTATTTTTAATGAAAACTGTTTTTAATCACCGACATGACAGTTGATAAGTTCTGTAAGCAGAAAAAGATGGGTTGCAATGTTATGCATTATGCATTATTTTTATGCAAACTTTGAAAATGCCTTAAAGATTATATCATTATTTATTATAACTCATATGCCTGAAAATAACTATAGACAAAGAGTTTAACAATAGTGCAAGTAAGTCCAACAATATGACTATAAAGTATATAGAAATGTTATTAAAAGTTATGCCCCTTGAAATAACTTTTCTAGAGTGAAGTCCCCCTGCTATATAGACATTATATAATGAAAATGAAAAAGTAAATGTTATTAAATAAGTAGAAGATTTTACACTATGAAACTATTATAGTCGGTTGCACAGGAATGAAAGGAAGACATGTAGAAAATTTCATCTCAATCGGATGTACCGTTATCGAACCCATCCAATACAAACATAACCACAAACAAAGTCAGTCACATACACTCTGTTTTATAGATATAGATTTTGGTATTAGTATTATTAGTTAACTGATTGATTAGGAATCTTTTGTTTTACTTAATAAGTATATATTATGTTAATTATGACCCATATGCTGCTGTTGAAGTGTGTATGTAGGTAATTTGATCGTGCCCCGACCCGAACTGAAAACGGAAGTGATATACGGCGCCGCCCCGCATTGATCCATTGTGTCGCCCAAAATCGTTATGTATAGACCATGAATTCATTTGACGTTGTTCATTTATTAAAATATCACGTGACAATAACACATGTCATCTTGGCATCAGCAGAAAAGGTCCCCCTAATATTCCATGCATAGCAATTGGTTGACATTATCATAGCTATAAATTAAAATTGTATTTCATACTTACCATAATAATTTTTTTTCTGGCCCTGTTTATAGAAAGACATTAATTTTGGATGGATTTTCGAATACTGCATCCAATTTTACATACATTTGGAAAGTTTCATCGCTGACCTTGTACGATCTGTGGTTGAAAAGCAAATTTTCTGCCTTTGTGAATGGGAAACTGAAAGTTAAAAAAATTATGGCCACGCATATCGATCAGACTGGCATGTACACTTTGAAACACACAAAACGTGCAATTGAACTACTAAAGTCAGAGAATACAATTTTAAAGATTAATAATAATGTATTTGTATACTTGTACTATTTTTTAATCATTTAACATGACAGAACATATTGATGAAGTCAGATTTCATATCCGTCTATGACCCGTTTGAGAAAATTTAGCAGGGACCGGAAGTAGAGACAAATTAGACACACTGACACATTGAAGAGTGCCAAAAGTACATGGAACATGAGAAAAATTTAATCCATTTTACTTAACAAAAATGTAAATATCTCCACTTAGAATAGACATACAGGCATCATTGAGGTACCATTAGATTTTGTTTTTCATGGCCTATCTACCTGTGGTGGTCACATCTGTAAATACTCAATTTTACAATCATGACTAGCATAACTAAGATTAGAGGGTTCGATTGTGCCAGACCCGAAATGAAATCAGAAGTGATATACGACGTCAACCCACAATGATCTATTGTGTCTCCAAAAATGGCTGCTGTAAGGACCATTCATGCTTTCTGCATCACTCATTCACTCAAATATCATGTGACAATAGCAGACATCAACTAAGGTTAAGCAGAAAAGGTTAGCCTAATACTCCGTGCACAGCGATTGGTTGAAATTATCGTGACCTTTTAAATAAATGAAGTAAATACCTGGATGGCTTGGCCGCATGGCATGGTCAAGACAGGAACACTGAGCTGATCCACGACTCTGGTGATTGAGTGAGATGGCAGAATATGACCGCCCATGCTTACCAGCATGGCACATGATGGATTTAAATAAATTGAATTACCTGCCACAAAGTAAGTAACTTTATTTTTAGCGCACATCTTTAGAAATCGTACGTTAATTTTAGATGCATTTTCAAATTATGCATCCATTTTTACATAAATTCGCTGACCACCATGGACCGGTGGAAGAAAACAATGATCTCTCCCGACATGTGAATGGAAACTAAAGATGGCGGCCGACGCGAATATCAATAGGAATCAGCTAACATCGTAAAATCTGACCTTCTAAAGTTAAAGAAAATAAAAGTTTAAAGATTATTAATAATTTATTTGTATACTTGTACTATTTATTTATCATTTAACATGACAGAACATATTGAGGAAGTTGGATTTCATATCCGTCAATGACCAGTTGGATACAATCTCGGGTGGACCAGAAGCTGAGAAAATGTGAGAAACATTGGAGAGCTTCAATAAAGTATGGGGAACATGAGAAAGTCATAACTGTTTCATCTTCACAAAAATGTGAATATCTCCACTAAGGATAGACATACAGGCATAATTGAGGTACCATTAGACTTTGTTTTTCAAGGCTTATGTTGATCGTGCTGTGACCCGAAATTGAACCGGAAGTTATGCACGGCGTCACCCCGGACTTTTCCATTGCGTCGTCAAAAATGGCTTCTGTAAAGACCATTCATGCTTCCCACATCATTCATTCATTCAAATATCACATGACCATAACAGACGTCATCTGGGGTTTTCCAGGAAAGGTCAGTCTAATATTTCGTGCAGTGATTAGTTGAAATTATCATAGCTTTTTAATACATTTCATTATTTGCCGTAAAGTAAGTAATTTTATTTTTTAAAGCTTGTGTACTTAATTGTACAACATTTTTAAATGTATATTCGAATTCTGCACCCATTTTTACATATTATGTGAAAAGTTTAATTCATTATGGTCAATTATGGTGGTATAAAAACATTTTTGCTCACATGTTTTGTCTTTTTTAATGGAAAGAAAAGATAGCGGCCGATTTGAATATCGATCAGAATCGGCTAACATCCTGCAATTTGAACTACTAAAGTTAAAGAGAATACATGTTTAAAGATTATTAACAATTTATTTGTATACTTTTACTATTTCCTTATCATTTAACATGACGGAACATAAATTTGTAGTCAGTTTTCAAGATCGGTCTATGACCCATTTGAGACAGTCACCGGACCGGCAGGGGAGATAATACAGCCCAATACAATTGTTTGTGGCATACAGAGGAACAGGCTCTTTGACTGCTGGTGTAGGAATCGGTATGGTTTTATATCTAATGACTGGAGTTGCAGCACAGAATGTTCGGCCTACTGCTGTAGTAAGCCGGTCTTGTAGACGTTGCATTACGCCATCCCCTCGAAAAGTTAGCTGGATGATGAATACCTTGAGTTTAGGGACTGTAATTACGTCTGGTTTTGGTTTGGGCTGTTGGCAGTGGCGCTTTATAAATCCTGTGGAGTACCCATTCAGGTTTAAGACATTCTTCAGAGTTTCAAATTCCTCTGTCAGTGTGTCCTGGGTGCATATCTTTCTAGCAAACAGGGTCCTCTGTACGCCACAAACAATTGTATTTACCAATTCACATGTAGATGTCAGGCCTTCTACATTGGTAGAACAGAGAGACAGCTTAACAAACGAGTGTCAGAACACATACCTCAATGGATCAACAAGATACAACACACAGGAGATGCTAGCCTCGTGGGGCCGACACACCGGAAGCTCCCGGCGTCTTCAATAGGTAGGCACATTATAGAAAGCGGCCATATAGTTGACAGAGACGCTGCCTTTCGCGTGTTGTTTAACACACAAAATACTCGCTTGTTAAAGTTTGCAGAAGCAATTATGATCAATCAACGCAAGCCAGAATTGTGCAAACAGAAAGACATGTTAGTCAGCTTAAAATTACCGTGGTAGATAATTTACATTACTGTGCGAATATGTGTATATTTCAACTTGAAGGATTTATCTAGTTAATTTACTTTATGTTGTGTGATTTCTGCAGTATGTACCTGACGAGATGCAGCGAAATATGCCAGGCAATAAATCGTGCAATCTATTGTTTGTGTCTTCGTTATTAAAATTTTGATTTCCCGCTCTATTCTTAGCGACCAAAGATTCACTTTCGGTTGTTACCATGTCCTGTTAGATTTGAATTATTCAAAATTAGCTCTTGGTACGACGAAAGGGGAACATACTCTGATATTTGCAGTAGAGGCCTTTCTGCTAAACGCAAAGATTTTGAGGCCGAGAAACTGTTTGCTCTTGAATGTCTTGGAGTCTATTCATAAATATTAAGCTAATTTGTCTTATAACTCCTGAAGTAAAAAGAAAACTTAACTTTTTGTTGCATTTTTTAATCCCTCATTCAATTTTGCATACATATGAAGAGTTTCAACATTGCTGGTGTTTGCTGGCATTCAGGATTGATTATGGACTAGGACTGCTCACTGTCTCAAAGAGTCAGCTGGTGAAATTAGAGCGCATACAGAACGAAGCGATGCGAGTCATTCTGGGATGCACCAGAGACACCCCAGTTGTGTGTATGCATCACATCCTTGGTTTGCCATCTGTTGCAGGTAGGCTCAAGGTGATGCAGGTGAAGGCATAGAGTAGCTGCAGACACAGATCACCCATTGCATAAGGCGCTGGACGCCGTTAAGGGTCAGCGACTGATAAGAGGGAAATCATGGATGGCTCAGGCAGATTAAACGATCAGGCAGGTGTGCCCCTTGAGAACATTAGGAGAAGAGAAGAGTGGGTCAGAGTGTCAGCGGAGCAGTCAGACTTGTGCAGAGTTATAATCACATTGAGCCGGGAGTGCAGGGAGTGGCCAGCAGGGGCCACGGAAGTGGAAATCCAGCAGCTAATTCAGGATAATGCTCGCTTGGGTGATGTGATTATCTACACAGATGGGTCGGTGTTGAGAGGTAGGAGAAGTGCCTGGGGGTTCTTAGCAAAAGCCAATGGTCAACGTTTGGTGCAGGAAAGCCTGGCATATGATACCACAACATCTAGCTTAAGAATGGAGGTGGAGGCGGTCAGTGCGGCTTTCCGCTGGATGGAGAATACGATACACACACACATCGTGATTGTAACTGACTCAGAAAGCATGCTGAGTAGGGTGAAGACAGGCAAGCTTCATGCAGAGTGGCTTGCTTTGCTTCGGAAGTCACGGGTGACAAGCATCGTCTGGATCTTTTCTCCGGGGCATGCGTGTGTGCTGGGGAATGAACAGGCGAACAGATTGGCTGGCTCGGCAAAACTTGGTGGAGTATTGATGCATGACAAAGCAGATGTGGTTGCGACCTTGTGGGAGCATGTGTACACCTTGGAGGAGCAAATGGATCACCATGGTCTGGCAAGAATGCGACAGCGAGGTGTGACGAGGGGATCTGGCTGACGATCAACGCTCAGAGGAAAGGCGAGATGGACATATAATCAGATTGCTACTGGTACTATTAGTGTTGGAACTCTTCGCTGGCTGCTGAGGATGGGACGGAGCACTTATGGGAATGCCCTAAATGCTGTGATGTCAGTACCTAAATCAATCAATCAATCATCAATCAATCAGGAAAAAATATTTGGCACAACTACAGAGATTAGCATCCATGACCATTTCACAAAACTCAAAATGGGGCCGCCCTCACAATAGCGGCCGTGTAATTAATTACTTTAATTAGAACTAAGTTTAACTAAGAAAATTAAACAGAATACAAGTTTCATTTGTAGCAATAATTTATCTGTGTAATTGTACAATTGTTCACCATTTGATATGACTGAAAATAATTTTGAAAGCAAATTGTCAGATATGTATATAGTTTATAATGTTAATAATATAATACTAAATAATATTATGCAGCTGTAACAGGGGATTTGGGGGGGTGGGGGATATTTTTAGCAGCATAGCTGTACACAAAATTAAATAATTGAATTTAAATAAAATACTGTGAAACAAGTTATGGAGAGTCATGACTACTGCCCTATGTACCGCCTTGGGCTCAAGAAGAAAGACTAATATATTGCAGGAAATGTTATCAACAAAAGAAAGCTAATGCAGTGTATAGTGAACAGATCAATAATTATAATATGTCAAGTTAGGCCTTGTCACCCTGGATGCAATGATATATGGCACTACATTGTCCGTTTAAAAATAAACAAGCCACAGTAATAGAAGGCAAATAATACACAATTGGCGACCATTTTAAATTGTTAATTAGGTCACGGCACATCATATCGAATAATAAATATTATGTCAAGTTAGGCCTCACCACCCCGGACGCAATGATATATGATACTATGTTGTCCGTTTAAAACTAAACAAGCCACAGTAATAGAAGGCAGAATTTCTCAGCTTCCAATTTCATGAGCCGCGATAAAATCTCCCCTATCTCTTAGGACAGCATTACACTTCCTGGTATTAAATTATGTCACATAAAAATTCATAACTCCGCTTAGAATTGATGAACACTCTTCGTTGAGATACCGTTGGATTCATCTTTTCAAGCTATATTCAACTGTGATGATTTCATAAGTAGAAACCCCATTTCTTCTTCTTCGTTCATCCTGAGTTTTTTTTTTTTGGATGTGATTGCGTTGTGCCTGTTTACAGCAGAGCTGCGTTGTTGCGCCGTTAGGCCGACACATCCGACTTCTGCGGGCATTTGTTGACCGGGTTAACCTTCCCGGGGGAAACCCCATTTTAAAATATTCTCTGTATATGCTATATTGCTATATCTAGGCAGACCTAACTTCTAGCCGTGGAGACGACAGTGGAGGATAAAATAAAAGCTCTATGGACCACTAGGTGAAATAAACAAGGCAGTTAAATTCATACAAGAGACAACATTGCAGTTATAGACATATTTCTAGCGAACAAAAGAAGAAGAACCTTCAGGAAAACTTGATTTCACAGTTATGTAAATCTGCAGAAGTTATTTAAACGACCAGAGTGAAAATACCGCAGCCATCTTGAATCCACCTTGTTATTCATAAGTGACTTCCCCTGTGTATAATGTCACTTCTGCCTCGACACTTGTCAGCGACAAGTACAGAGTGTAAGGACATAACTGAATATTTTCTAACAAGAAAGACCACGATAACAGTGAGAGAATGCCTGCAGACAGACGGGGGCAAAGAATTGCAAAAACTGGTAAACCAATTCAAAGCAAGAACGGGAACAGAAACATAACCAACACAATATCAAAACGCTAACATCGATGGATAAAGAAGATGCACCAGTCCCTCTCTCCCACTGGAAAATAGAACAAAGAACAAAGAACCAAGAGGCACACTGATCATCATCATCATCATCATCATCATCATCAAGTGCCGTGCCGGCTGGCGTGAAGTTAGTGGACATAAAAGAGAGTGGAAAACATTGACAGGGCAGTTGACGTTGAGACCGGCTGCGGGTCGGGTCGTCTTGGAGAGATGAAGCTGAGACCGGCTGCGGGTCGGGTCGTCTTGGAGAGTTGAAGCTGGGACCGACTGGGAGTCGGGTCGCTGTGGAGAGTTGATGTTTTAGACTCCGGGCTGGTCAGGAGGTCTACGGAGGAGCAGAGTTGAATGTTAGAGCTCTGTCCTATGTTGTGTTGTTCTCCGAGTTTTGAATGCAGGCCTAAAACCCAGTGGGGTTGGATAGCTAATGGAGGCCTGAACCCAAAGTGGGTTGGATAGTTAGCGGAGGCTAGACCCAGTGTGTGGGTTGTAATGTGTGAGGTCCAGCGGTGGATAGTAGCTGGATAACTGGTTTATGAATGGGAGATTAAGAAGGCCTAAAGAAAGGCAGTGATGAATGCTGGTTAAGTCGTGAGGAGGAGAGATATATATTCTATGGATTATATAGTTTTCTGGATATATAAATATGTTCCGTGGGTCTGTGTTATTTCTGTATTAATGGATTATGTGCGCCAAAATCGATCTTGTTTACTGACTGATGGATGTGTACTGCGGGGGTGAGTTGCATGGTGAGACAGATAGCTAGCTCAACTTACACTCCAGAGTGACATACAAGGAACATTGAACCCTTGACAACGACCATGTCACGCACTTATCATTAAGAACCTTGTGATATTATATGAGGGCTCGCCGGTAAAAAAAAAAGACCTATTGCCATATAGACACTGTTGTCAATCTGAGATATCTGTGCGCTCGTCACTTATAGAGGAGTTGTTATCTGGGAGGCTTCGTCCGATCAAGAACAATATAGACATTGTTGTCATTCCGTTTATCTGTGAACTCATCGATTAGAGAGAATACTAAGATCAGAGACATTAGTCGGATGCCCAATTACAATGACAATTATGGCACAAGGAATAAACACAATTTTCAGTAGACGGTCAATGCCAAAAGTGTCCGAGAAGTAATACAGAGTTCACGAGAAACCAGGTAAATTTGATACCAGGCAGTAGTGCTGAAGCTACATCAGTACATCAAAAACAGCCAGCGCGCGGCAAATACACAACAGACAGCGAGTGATTTCGTAGCAAAATCCTGTGCGCGCTGAAGACAAGTGTAAGGTGTTTTTCATAGGTCAAGAGACGGGGTGTCAGAGAATTAATGCAGACAGGTCAAAAAGAGGACAGCACAGGTGAAAAGTCACGTGGACAAAAAAAGTGTTTGTGACAAGAGCGAGTCAGCACAGTTGGACAGTATCGCTGTCAGTGATAAAAACAGGATTGAAAATCAAAGATATTGACAGTCGTGTGTGTGCTGAGGGCAATGCACGGTATGGTTGCAGGTCGACAGGTGAAGATTTGTCGACGCAGTTAATAGGATGGGTGGGACACCAGCCACCAGGTACTGGGGAAGTACATGATTGGAAAACTCTCAGGAAGGGGAGATTTATATGGATGTGTAGAATACACAGAATTGACATTTGCTGATTCACCGGGAGGGGTGACAGACGGGGGTAGTGACAGCACCCCTACCACAGCCGTGTTGGGGCAGGACATGTGTCTTTGTGGATAACGGAAAAAGTTTCCGGTCAGTTTACAGACAGATTAAGTGTGACTTTCCACGGAGTTAAAAGAGCAGCCGTGTTGGGGCTGAGAAGGTTGTGTGGAAATATTTACTGAGGTACTGACTGAGGTTGACCTGCGCGATCAAGGTCAGGGACAGTGGAAAAGTTCTAAAATTTTCCATAGGAGAACTGGATAAAAACATTGTTTTGAACGAAAACCAGACTTTATGTTTCGTCTTTGTTGAACTGTTCTACTGTCGTCATCATATCACTAAGAAAACATGCTACAATTGATAATCAAGCGCCGTCACCACAAGAATGGTCGCATTTCTTCGCCAAAAAGTATTTATATATACAGATTGAATACAGTGGACATTTGTTGCCATTTTGTTTGTTGAACCTAGTCGGTTAACGTGAATCCTAATAGATGATACAACAAAGCGTCATCTCCGCAACGAAGGTATACAAACGTTTGGATTATTACTTTGTTATCATCACGTCCAGTGAAAGTACAAGAACGTGACGGACTGTGTCGAGACAGAACATGTTGGATAATTACTATCACCTTCAACTTTTTCGACAGTCCGAACTTGTGATCACCACGTGAAATTCAGTAACCACTCAACAAATCAAGAAGTCGTTTTGAAATCTAGCGTCGTAGACATTTCGGAATTTTAACCAACAGACACGTCGAGCCTATTGTGAAAAACTATTAACAGCAAAATAAGAACTTTTGGCGACGGATTAATAAGCACATATTTGTCGGCCAACCATTTGGACACTTTGTTTGCTCTCATCGTTATATATAGTGTTTTCGGGTGTTACGCAATTCTTTGTATGTGGTCCAGTGTTTGTCAGCAGTAGGAGATTGTTGTGTTGTTTCGCAAAGGTCGAAGACAAGGCAAAAAGTTATCTTCTTAGATGCACCATATATTTTCTGGGAAGTAAATCGAAAGGTCGGTTTGGTTTGTTCTGCAGTGAAGCAGTGTTTGTCCTGGATTATATACAGTGCCTTTTTGTGCCTAACGTCGGATTTGTGTATATTTTGATGTTATACTTTCTTTTTTCTTTTCATTATATTTACATATGACATTTTGTTCTGTGGATATATGGTATTATTGTGATCTTTCGTCGTATCTACTGTCTAGTGGTCTATGTCAGTTTATATATATTACGTGCACTGTGGTCATCCCTACACAAGCTTGTGGATGTTACTGTGGGTTATTTCTTTGTGATCATCGTCTTCGTGGACTCATCTTGTGCGTCTAGCGTTTATAGACATCCCTTAGTGTGGATCATTCATTCCTTTGTATAGGTTTATATATGTATGTTTAACAATATTTCCAGAAATTTTCTACAGCTATTTGCGATATACATATATAAGGGAGTATAGATAGATAGCCCCTCACTACCTAGTGCTTGTAGAGTGACTGGGTGAGTACAGAGTGATATTATTAGTACTACGGATTTACGTACACAGTGAGTGGTGGTGTACTTAGGGAATGTACACAAAGACTAGCAGCAGTCTTTACATTTATAGTTGGCTGACGGACAGCAACGTGTCCACAAGTACAAGATGCCTACTTTAATGGAATATATTGAAACAGGGGAGAAGGGGTCTCAAACATAGCTGTAGTGACTCCCAGAGACAAGATACTACTCTGGACAAATGTTTCCAAGGGAGTAGTAGAGTAGAAAATAGGCAGTCAAAGAAGGGTAGATGGTGCTTCGAGAGGAAGAACAATGTTCTCACTCGCCGGTTTTCATAGGGTGGAACTGCACGTGGGGAAGTAGTAGTACCCTTAGCACGTAGAGACCGAGATACTAAAATAGCTCAGAATAGGGCATGTGCAGGGCACATAGGCATAAGGCGTATGCAGCAGAGAGCAGGGTGCCAGGTATATGGGCCAAGAGTGAATAAAGAGGTCAGAATAAACAGAGACTCCAGTGTAACAGTGCAATATGTAGATAGGGAAGTTAACTCAGGTCAAAAGAGTGTTAGCGACATCACTGAACCAGGGTGAGGAATAGCAAACAGATGTTTTAAAGATATAGGAAACATGAGGCATGGGTACATGAAGGGTAGACACCGCATCAACAAAAATCAGAGGTGGGTTGATGCAAGAATAGAACCACCTGATACAGGGTCGGTACACAAATAGGTTGTGTCTTCCTAAGGAAGTTAATAGACCTGCAGGTACACAGATATTATGTTCCCTATGATATGTTTATTATTATTATGTGATGTATTAGTTCATGCATTGATACATAAGATGGAAAGTTGTTGGTATTGATGTGTAGGGAATATGGGAGTTTACTGGGTTTATTTGATATATTATTTAGTGTGGTAGATAGAGTAAGATGGGGGTATACGTAGGGCTACCCAGGCAATATGTCTGGGTCACATATTTAATAAGTTTTAGTCTCCCAACATTTGAAAACGATGTTTTCTTTTGAGGAGGGGGTAATGACATATGCCTGGGTTCACTGAAATTAATGAGAATGACCTTGCTAGTACATAAACAAGTGACCGGGCATGAGAAAAAATATACGAAAGTTGGAGACAGTGAGGTGAGTGACCGGGCTACGAGAAAAACAACCAACCCTGAGAAACAATGGTGAGGGTGGGTGCAGAGGTGGACGGGGTGAGAGACAGTTTAGTGTCGTGTGAAGTTAGGGGACATAAAAGAGAGTGGAAAACATTGACAGGGCAGTTGACGTTGAGACCGGCAGCGGATCGGGTCGTCTTGGAGAGATGAAGCTGAGACCGGCTGCGGGTCGGGTCGTCTTGGAGAGTTGAAGCTGGGACCGACTGGGTGTCGGGTCGCTGTAGAGAGTTGCTGTTTTAGACTCCGGGCTGGTCAGGAGGTCTACGGAGGAGCAGAGTTGAATGTTAGAGCTCTGTCCTATGTTGTGTTGTTCTCCGAGTTGTGAATGCAGGCCTAAAACCCAGTTGGGTTGGATAGCTAATGGAGGCCTGAACCCAAAGTGGGTTGGATAGTTAGCGGAGGCTAGACCCAGTGTGTGGGTTGTAATGTGTGAGGTCCAGCGGTGGATAGTAGCTGGATAACTGGTTTATGAATGGGAGATTAAGAAGGCCTAAAGAAAGGCAGTGATGAATGCTGGTTAAGTCGTGAGGAGGAGAGATATATATTCTATGGATTATATAGTTTTCTGGATATATAAATATGTTCCGTGGGTCTGTGTTATTTCTGTATTAATGGATTATGTGCGCCAAAATCGATCTTGTTTACTGACTGATGGATGTGTACTGCGGGGGTGAGATTGCATGGTGAGACAGATAGCTAGCTCAACTTACACTCCATAGTGACATACAAGGATCATTGAACCCTAGACAACGACCATGTCACGCACTTATCATTAAGAACCTTGTGATAGCCAGTGTCCCTCGCTATCAGGCGAACCCACTCCAACCTCGGAGATACATAATTGGTGTTTCAAGGTTCGTTAACAAAGTTTACATTTTTAAAATTAATTATTAATTAATTAATTGGCAGCCATTTTCAAATTAAATTAGTAACAAAACATATTTACAACATCACAACATGTCCTTTTTATTTGTTGGATCAAACTGAAGGGAAAAATATTCATAATTGGCATATTAAGGTTCGGTAGCTAAGTGTAATCATTATTAAATGATTAATTAGCGGTTATTTTGAATTTTAATGAGCCGAAATTGCATAACATCAAATAAATTTTACTTAGACAGTTAGGCCTCGCTGTTCTGAACATGAAAATATATAGTTGCTAGGGGTTTTTCTCAAAATTAAAGAAGCTGTAGCAGTTTTAAACACATTGTAAACAAATGTTTTTTTCTGGGCAACAAGTCAAAATCAGCTAAATCAGTATTTCCCTATATGTTCCATGTATGACATAATTGTACACACAGTTCTAGATATCTCGGCTTAGAATCAACATACAGACTTGAATGAGGTACCGTTGGAAAGTATTTTTTTTAGATAATGAGTATTTTATAATAAGTATTAACTAGATAAGAGTAGATAATAAGTATTTTTCTGATAATGTCACTGGAGATTGCAAGATGTGGAGAAGTATGATCGCCCACGCCAGTCAGCTGTGCTGGTTTTTTTGTCTCGCCCCCTTTGAACTCAAGTGTAGTCCATCACGAGCTATTACGTCTAGTGCACTGGGCATATTTGTGCGCGTGGATTAGTTTTTTTTTATGATCTAGAAATAGAAGGGGAAATTCTCAACCAAGTGGATAATTTTAAATGCCGAAGACAGTCTTCAACAGGTGTGTTCACTTGAGGACTTAGAACCTGGCGAGGAGTGGGTGCAAGTGCCAACAGACTTCTGCACACCCATTTCAGTTTACATGCAACTAGACAGAAAATGCAGACAAGAAAATCCGGCTGCTGTGGAGGCTGAAGTACAAGCGTTGATTTTCGAGAATTCGCTAGACGGTGACGCGGTCATCTACACAGATGGGTCGGTCATCCGATATGTGAGAAGCTCATGGGCCTTTACAGCTCGGGCCGGAGGGAGAATTGTGAAGGAGGACTCTGGTGCTTTCACTGAAACCACAAATATCCTGACCATGGAAGTCATGGCAGTAAGTAAAGCAATATCATGGCTCGAGACACAGACATTCACTAGGGCTTGTTTCCTTAGCGACTCAATGAACATGATCAAGAGGATAGAGGAGGGGTCGATCCGAAGAGAATTGGTTGCTGTCCTCTGGAGCGGTCTCGGCTGGCAAAGATTAGTTTCTAAAGTATTGATGCTCTACTAAGCAGAAGCATCCGTTCTGTTCTCAAGTCTATCATTTTTGTGCGTCCGGAAGACAGCGGTGGAACATCCCAAAGGCCGTATTTTCCAAAGAATTAGATGAGTATATTTTCGAAATATTTTGATATTCACTATGTTAATCATGCATATTTTTTTTTTCAGTGAAAATGTAAATAACTAACACATAACTACAAACCATTGTGTAAAATTACTTGTGATATTATTTTAAACTAACATAAAGCCAAAAATGGCATTCATTAAGTGAGTGTATCCAGGCGGGCAAAGAAATGGGCCACACTGGAGACAAATTAGAGAAGTGGGCGGATCAAAAATTACAAACAAGAATTAGCTCGACAGAGGGAAGAAACAGAAAGAAAGGCTGCTCTAGAAAGAGACGAAAGAGCAGTGGAAAGACAACATCAGAAAGAAATGAAAGAAGTCGAGGAAGCCACCAAACAAAAACAGCTAGATTTAGATCATGCCACCAAACAGAAACAGCTAGATTTAGATCATGCCACCAAACAGAAACAGCTAGATTTAGAGGAAGCCACCAAACAGAAGCAGATACAGGTAGATTCAGAAACTAAATTAAAGATTAAGGAAAAGGAGGTAGATTCAAACATACAGATAGCCTCTAGTAAACAAAAGAGCCAGGAAGAACAGAATAAGTTTAGTAAATATAAAGGCCTGATCAAAACATATAGCGTAGGGGATTCAATCTCAGCATGGACTGAGAACATAGAGTTTCAACTTAAGACTCAGAAAATACCTTTGGAGGACTGGGCAATGATCTACATGAGAAATCTCAGTGGGGAGCCATTAAAGGTTATAGAATCAATACCTACAGAACTAAGGAACAATTATCAGTACATTCACGATAGGATCATGCAACACTTTCTTCTAGATGCCACTGGGTACCAAATTCAGTTTTCCCAAATAAAGCCAAAGGCAACAGAAACCTTCTTAGATTACATCTCTAACTTGCAAAGCACATTTAATAAATGGACTAGGGCGGCGAAAGTGAGCAAATACTTTGATAAATTACAAGATCTTATGGTAATGGACAAGGTGATATCCACCGTCCCTACCCTTTTTGCGAAGTTTCTACAACAATCAGATATTGAATCAATTGAGCAACTAGAAAAGCGGGGGTCGGCATATTTTTCTTCTAATTGTGACATATTTAAGTCCACAACATATGATACAGAGATCACTGCCTTTGCAAAGAATGTACCTAGTAGATCTTACAATCAGAAAGAGTATCATAAGAAAGACAAACCGTACCAGAAGCCACCTCGATGTGGATATTGTAGTTTGTTTCATCCTAGCTACTCTATGTGCGATAAGAACCCAGCATATCCCTCACACTTAGAAATAGTGATAAAGAAGCAAGAAAGTAAAAGAACTTCATTTAAACGTGCTGTTAAATGTTACTTTTGTTCCAGCTATGGCCACTATAGTAATAAATGTCTTGGTAGGCAACGAATGAAGGCAAATAATGCTGCACTCATCGATACGTCATCAGACGATGATAGTGAAATTGACTCGGAACTTGTAAATGTATTACCAACGAGTGAATGTGAAAGTGTGGCAGCAGTTACTGACATATTAGATTTTAAGAAATGTGACATATGTAACCAGTTTCATGCGGATAGTAAATTGAAATGTGGGCACGTGATACCATTCTCCAATGGAGATGCTAACGCAGCTAGTGCCTCCAGAGGTAAACTGAAGTTCCACGATGCACTGGTCAATGATCAACCATGCCATTCGATAGCGGCAGCACTTTACTTGGTTTAAGAAAAGAACTGGTCAGACCAAAAGATTACACGGGTGAATTTGTCAAATGCCGTACTTTCTCTGGAACCATTGAGAAATACCCACTGGCAATAGCGCATATTAATACCCCGTTCCTTACCGGCACATTTACTTGCGCAATCCTGCAAGATCCCTGCACGGATCTGATTTTAGGCTGTCTAGATTCATTGAAACAATGTACAGACGACGACATAAGAGCCTGGAAACATACAACCATGGCTAATGCTGTAACAAGGTCAGATACGCAAACACACTATACTGACTTACAAAATGAGATGTTACAGCTGTTAACACCCAGCGGTGCCGATACCAACACTACTCGACATAAATTTATCGAGGCACAAAGCACCGACCAAACTATCGCACCTTATTTTAAATTGTTAGGTGAGCGAGCGAAAGTGACTAAGAATGCATCTTGGTATTTTAGAAAACACAACCTGTAACATACCGACAATATGTGCTAAAGATCGCACATGAGTCACCGTTTGCTGGACATTTGGCCTATGACAAAACCAGAGCCAGAATTTTGTGACACTTCTACTGGCCTAAATTTTGTACTGATATAAAATTTTCTGTCGTTCATGTACTATTTGTCAACATCTTGTAAGAAAGGGAAAGAATGTGACGGCCGAAGTTCAACGGTCATTATTAGCATCTAGACCATATGAGTGTGTAGCGGTCGATATTGTTGGACCCCTAAATCAGGTGTCGAGCAAAGGAAACCGCGACTATGCAAATAAGGGTGCTAAAACTATACACCTTGAACCGAATCAGAAGGTTCTGCTTTACTACCGGATAAACGTAATTTGTTACTAACCTCTTGGCAAGGGCCATTCAACGTTGAACGTAAAATATCAGATGTCAATATGAAATATCGATAAAGGGAAAATTAAAGATAAATCATATCAACATGCTGAAACCATACTTCTCACGACAAGAACTACAGACAGACGAACAAGATGCACCCACACCGAGCAATCGGACGACAGACGTACACAACACAACTACACTAGGTAGGGCGACTCAGGACAACGACATCGCAAATACACTTAGCCAGGTAACAACACACGCAGCTAGTACAACAACAGTACTGAACGAGACAGATGACGACGAAATAGAATTACCAGTCCCTACTGTTGACACGACGGGGACCATCAACAGCATTAAGATAGAAACCAAACTTACAGACGAGCAACGACGATAGATGATAGAATTAGTGACGGAGTACAGAGACATTTTCTCCTGACATCTCAGGAAAGACAGACAGAATAGAACACTCCATTATTCTGACTGACAACACCCCAATTAAAGTGTCGACCTTATTCCATACCTCTAAATTATAGGGATAATCTCGACAAAGAACTATTATCTCTTGAGTCGAGTGGAATAATTCAGAAATCTCAGTCAGAATATTCTTTCCCTATCGTCCTTGTCGCCAAAAAGGACTCAACTATTCGACTCTGCGTCGATTATCGCCGTTTAAACAAAGTAACCAAAATTGATGCTGAACCAATCCCAGCATGCGAGGATTTGATTCTTAATATGTCTACATCTCGCATCTTTAGCAAACTCGACCTCACGAAAGGTTATTGGCAGGTTCCGATGAAAGAAAATTCTATTCCTTTAACAGATTTCTCCACTCCTTTAGGTCTCTATGAGTGGCGATTTCTTCCTTTTGGCCTTCGTAATGCTCCAGCGACTTTCGTCCGTCTAACTACGGATCTTCTCCACGGGGTGACCAATACGTCTACATACATAGATGACATATGTATTCATACTGAAGACTGGACGTCACACCTACAGAAACTACGACATGTCTTCGACAGGTTGCGAGTATTCGGGCTTACAGTCAAGCCCATTAAAGTAGAGTTGGGCATGGAAGAGATTGACTTCCTAGGCCATACCATCTGCAGAGGGCAACTCAGAACAGATGAAAGAATCGTGACCAAGATTCTAAATTTGACTATGCCAACGACCAAGAAACAGGTCCGAAGTCTACTTGGTCTTGTGAATTATTATAGTAAATTTATTCCCAATATGGCGGAAATCACCAGTGTTTTTTCCAACATTTTGAAAGCTTCGGCTAAATTAAATGTGCAAGATGCAGGATTAATTAGTGCTCTATCAAAATTGAAATATTTATTCAGTGTTCCACCTATCCTGCGGTTGCCTAACAAGAATCTAACCTATATTTTACGTACAGACGCAAGTGCTGTCTCCATATCAGGGGTACTAGGACAGTTCTATGAAGGGAAGTTCCTCCCAGTAATGTACGTAAGTCGTAAGATCAGCCCAGCTGAATCGAGATACTCAGCATCAGAATTGAAGGGCCTCAGCTTAATCTATTGTGTTAGAAAACTTCATAGGTTTTTGGCAGGAGCACAGTTTGTGATCGAAAACGACAATTCTCCGTTGTCTGTTATGCAGTCTGGCATTCCCCACAATAATAGGGTCTACAGATGGGCTTTGATACTGCAGAACTATGCATTTACCATCCAGCATTTAAAGGGGAGATTGAACTCTTTGGCAGACACTTTGAGTCGACTGTCAACCATTGAAATACCTGATATACAGGAAGAGATCGACCAGAGATCACCAGAAACAGTGACACTGTAATTGCTAATTAGATCAGTGCCGTATGTGGTGAATAAGTTACACTATAAGTGCGTTATCATCGCCAAGCTGATAAAACTGTGTAAGATTAACAGTGCCATTACGAGTGAAACGAACAGACACATAAGTGATATGTCTGCAGCGCTAACACATATATAAGCCATATTAACATTGAGGTGTTAGCTGTGAACCTACATAAATTGGTAGGGAACTATATATTTATACACTATCCAGGAAGGAGAGCATATAAGACTTTGGCGAATTGAACTATGTTATGAGAAAGTCTACAAAGAACAGTGCTCCATCTTCACACCTGAAAGGACGACATTAGTTAGTGTAATTAGATATAGAAACGTAAATGTGATATGTATATAATATTGTTTTATAAACAGCATACATAACCTCATTTTTCTATGAATAAGTGAATTGCAAAATGGTCAAGTACATATATAACTGTATCTTATTTGATAGTGAGAAGTCACCATAGTTTAGTTAAAAACCCATTTAATTTAACATCTAAAATAGACATGCAATTGTTAGATAGTACTTTACCTTATTACCGCGCAAACATAATCATTTGTAAATTCATTTAGTTAAAATATCATTTCTAAACTAACCCAACCATTTAGGAATTAACATCATTTCATTTACCAATAACACTTTAAGGTAACTAACCCAATTCGCTTAAATGTAATTAATTAGTTAGATTATTTCCCTTAGGATAATTTAGAACAGCACACCAAATTACAGTAGTTAGTATTACAGGATCGGTAATAAACCATCCTCACAAACTTGTATATTTTGTATAGGCATGACACGTGCAAACAAACCGCACAGTCATTTGGCGTGAAGACTTGTATAATATAATGTAAATATGTAATGTTCATTTACTTGATACTATGAACCATATTTTAATGACGATTGAATGTTTTAGCAAAAGAACGGTATGAAATTGGATGAAAGATTTGTAAATGAGAGGAGAGAATGTATAGAATACGAAAAATTGAAAGAGAGAGAGAGAGAGAGAGAGAGAGAGAGAGAGAGAGAGAGAGAGAGAGAGAGAGAGAGAGAGAGAGAGAGAGAGAGAGAGAGAGAGAGAGAGAGAGAGAGAGAGAGAAAGGTAGCGGAAAATTGTTTGTTCACCGCTTAAAACGTCTTGTTATGACTTGTATGTGTCAATCTATGTAACCAATGTGTTGTCAAGTTTTATGTGTGTTGCTGCTATACTTTAGAAGATTAAATAGGGAAAATACTTTGAGCATCTTGAAACGGAATTGTGGTCATAAATAAGAATAACAAATATTTGTAGCCACAATAAACCGATTTACGGCGCTCAAAGAAATACACACAGGTAATATATTAACGCATACACATGTTAGCAAATTAAGTACACGGTAGTTTATTAGAAAACACGCAAACAAACAGGAAAACGAACACATAAGAGTTGCATACACCATTTGTTTCTAAGAACGGTAACTCAAATCAGGGGACACAATAACTTCTTAAAAACCTTAATGTAACATTGATAATATGTCTTCACGAGCGGAAGCGAGAAGGTGAAGAGTAGAACTTAATGTATACGAGTTGGAGTTGATATTATTGGGAACATGAACATTTAATGTTCATGTGTTGTACTCATAACAGAGTCAACTTTTATTGGGTTGTCATTTTGGGCAATATGAGGACAGGTCAAAATACATAAGTCAACGGACAGAAGTCAGAAGACAGAGGGTCATAAGACGGAAGTCAGGACATAAGTCATAAGACAACGATTCCGGATCAAAACAATTCCCAAGAAGATCTATAGCCAACGATACTGATACGATGGGCTACTCAATTAGCCGAGTGAAGAAATAGAACAGTGTGAGTAAGGAAAGGAGAGAGTTTGTTCTATCCCCAGAAGAGAGATTTACAACTTATTGGATCTTTGACAAAATTGGACAGCCAATTTTTTCTTTGTGACCATACAACGTGTTACAAGCATGATGTGATAGCGCCAAACCGATGCACCTTGGTGTCTACAACAAACCGATGCACCTTAGTTTGGTCTATCAAAGCCGTATTTGTCCTGGCCACCACCGGAACTCGGCTTAACAAAGGAATCGGAAGCCAGTTTTGTTTTAGCAGTCCTT
>JACEFZ010026198.1:0-42710 GCA_014155875.1 Cepaea nemoralis | reverse complement strand
CCCCCCCCCCCTCCCCCCTCCCCTCCCCTCCACCCCTCTTCCTCCTACTTCCTCCTACTCCTCCTTTTTTCTTCTTCTTCTGCTGCTGCTGCCGCTGTTCCATTTACACAAGTTAATTGTTGGGGGAATATGTAAAGATCTTTCAAGTGCTCTTTCTAATGCTTTTTGTAAGTTGGTCTTCGTTTATCTAAGGTTGTTCTAACCGCAACCAATAAATGATCAGACAGACAGACAGACAGACAGACAGACAGACAGACAGACAGACAGACAGACAGACAGTCGGGAACGGGAACTTATATGAATTAAATGAGATGCTCCCCATCTGGGGCTGGGCGAAGCCGGGCCGGGTCAGACAGACAGACAGACAGACAGACAGGCAGGCAGGCAGGCAGACAGACAGACAGACAGACAGACAGACAGACAGACAGACAGACAGATAGATAGATAGTCGGGAACGGAAACGGGAACTTATATGACTACTTTTATGAATTAAATGAGATGCTCCACACCAGGAGCCAGGCGATGCCGGGCAGGTTCAGACAGACAGACAGACAGACAGACAGACAGACAGACAGGAACGGGAATGGGAGCTTATATGACTACTTATATGAATTAAATGAGATGCTCCCCACCAGGGTCTGGGCGAAGCCGGGCCGGGTCTGCTAGTATGTTTATAACTGTAATGTTGTCTCTTGTATGAATCTGTCTTTTTTAGTTCACTCAGCGGTCCATAGAGTTTATCTTCCACTTTTGTCTCTCTAGGCCAGAAAGTTCTCCTTGATATGTTGTAAGATGGGGCAATGTATGTGCTCTGCTTTCTGCGACTCCAAACCATATGTGCACATGACTGAGTCACCAATCTTGAATTTTGTATACATGTGGTTGCGTAATCTATTGTGTCCTTATCTGAAGAACAATTGTTGGACATCATTTACAGGGCGCCACAGTCAACATATGCATTTTTGGCTGTTTGTGATTGCTTGGCAAGTTTGCGTTCAGCAGTTTCCTATTGCATTCTAAACGATTGGCACCCATCTCAATTCGTAAAAAACCAAAGCAAGGCGATATAAAGTTATATCATCATGAAGTCGGTGGGGATGTGACATTGGGAAAATTCTGGAAGCTGAACCGGCAGATGAAGAGATAGGTGATGCCTGGTACACATGGCACCGTTTATGATGATAACAACCATCCTATGACGACTGACAAGGACAAAGGGGAGGCTTTACTTGCGCATCAGCAAGATAGGGCTATTAGAGATAACGTCAGAGAAGCATTGTCACGGGTCACTAGGAAGGAGGAGATTAAAATGGAGGACATTAAACGGGTACTGAAGCGGGCTAAAGACACAGTGCCAGGTCCAGATGGGGTGAGATACTCCCATATGAGTAACATAAATGATGGGGACTTGGAGGAGATGACTCTTTGTTTCAACCTAAGCATCAATACGGCGGAAATACTTCACGATTGGCTGCATAGCTACCTGGTCCCACTCCCAAAGCTAGGTAAGGACCACTCCAGACTTAATGGGTACCGAATCATAACCCTGCAAAACACGGATGGCAAAGTCCTCGAAAAGATAGTTGCACGCAGGCTCCAGCAACATTTGGAAAGTCGGAATCTGCTTCCCCAAGGACTCGGGAGCTACCGGCCTGGAAAGGACACCTGGGCCAATGCTGTAACTTTTGCATTTGATGTCTACGAGGGCTTCCAGGATAAACAAGAGACAGTGGCGGTAGCTCCTGACCTGGAGGATGCGTATAACAGGGTTAGGTATGATCGGTTAATACACACACTGTTGGACATGGAAGTCTGCCCTTGTCTTGTTATATGGTTGCGGCAGTCCTTTATGAGAGTAAGGTTGCACTGCGCATGGGTACCTGGACATCTGATCCTTGTACTATTACACCTGGGTTGCCGTAGGGATCTGCCTTGACCCCAGTGCTCTTTAATATCTACACCAGCAAAATCGCAGCTATTGAGATACCAGGTGTGGGTAGAATCTTGACATTTTCAGATGATGTGCTGGTGTACAGACAGGGCAGAGAGAGGTCCAGTTTGGCGAAAGACGTACAGGTGGCGGTAAACAAGGTAACGGAGTAGTGCAGGGACGCAGGGGCTATTTTAAACCCAGACAAGGCATCGGTTATATGGTACTCTCTGGATAACCGGATCGTCAAGGCAGACGTCCCAGGTATTATGTTGAATGGATGTCCTTTTAGTCGATAGAGTGTCACACGTCGTTCTTGATGATAATATCACGAAGTTCTTACAATGATATGTTCATGATATTGTCGTGTGGTGGTCGTTGTCTAGGTAACGATACTCATGGTGTGTCAATGGAGATATCTAACTGTCTGGCAATATAACTCACCCCGCAGTGCATATTCACCAGGCATTAAACAAGATTCCGTTGGCGCACATAATCCTTTATTACAGAAATAAGACGGACAAACGGAACATGTTTATACATCCAGAAACAATGTAATCCATAGAATATAAATATCCTCCTCACAATTTATCCAGCACACATCAATGCCTTCTCACGGCCTGCTTCATATCAAATCCACAAGACAAGTAATCCAGCTACTATCCACGACTGGATCTCCCACAATACAACCCACACATTGGGTTGGAGCCACTGCTCAACTATGCAACCCACTCTGGGTTTTGGCCCTCACTCCCTAGAGAACCCACTCTGGTTCAGGCCTGTCTTCACAACTAGGAGAACAACACAACACGGAGATCTCTAACTCCGCTTCTCCTTAGAATACCGACCAGTTCGGCATCTACACATCAACTGTCCTGAAGTCCCTTGACTTCACACAAAACTAAACTGTCCTTCCCCCATCCCGTGGGGTCCACACTCACCCTTCCCATTATTTTATTTGTCAGGACTGGCTGTTTTCTCATAGCCAGGTCAGTCACTTTACTGTCTCCCACTCTCATCTCCATTCTTTCCTCATGCCCGGTCACTCAACTCAATGTCAATGACCCAGGCTTATGTCATCACCCCCCTCTTAAAAGAAAACTTCGTTTTCAAATATTGGGAGACTAAAACTTACTAAACATGTGACCCAGACATATAGCCTGGGTAGCCCTAAGTATGGCTGCATCCTTACTCCAGCTACCACACTACATAATACATCAAATGCTCATAGTACACTCCAATATTCATCACACATAAATACAAACCATCTTTCTATCTTGTGTATCCAATGCATGAACTAATACATCACATAATAATAATACATCATAGGAAAAGCATTATACTTATGTACCCACAGGTCTCTTACTACTTCACGACCACACAATACTATTTGTGTACCGACCCTATATCAGGTGGTTCTGTTCTTGCATCAACCCATCCTCTGATTCCTGTCGATGCCTGTGTCTACCTTTCATGTACCCATGACTCATGGTACCTCTACAATTACAACATCTGTTTGCTATCCCTAGCCCTGGGTCAGTAATGTCGCGAACACTCTTTTGACCTGACTCAACTTTCCTATCTGCATATTGCACCGTTACACTTGAGTCTCTGTTTAGTCTGACCTCTTTATTCAATCTTGGCCCATATATCTGGCACCTTTCTTTCTGCTGCATACGCCTTATGCCTATGTGCCCTGCACATGCACTATCCTGAGCTGTTCTAGTATATTGGTCTCTATGTGCTAAAGGTACTGCTCCTTGCCCACGTGCAGTTCCACTATCTGAAAAGCTGCGAGTGAGAACATTGTTCTCCCTCTCGAAGCACCATCTACCTTTCTTTGACTGCCTATGTTCTACTCTCCTACACCCTTGGGAACATTTGTTCAGAGTAGTATCTTGTCTCTGGGAGCCACTAGCACTATATTTCGGATCCATTCTCATCTGCTCAGCTGTACTATCCTTGTCCTGAGTTCCTGTGTCTACTTCAAGTGCCTCTTCTACCTCAGCTATACTCTCTAATTTAGGTTCTCTTGTGGTAACTACCTCATTACTGCTTACACTATATTTTTGGTCCCAATAAACTACTTCCTCTTCTGTACAATCTTTAACTCCTATAACATTTCCTATGATCAAATCAGCCACTGGTGAATCCAAGACACACGCTGTCACTCTTCCAGTGATATATGGTGTTTTTACTGTTATTATGGCTAATGGGTAGAACTCTACTGTGCCGTTGAATGTTATGCATCTAATCTTTTCCCCTGTATAATCCGAGGGATCTATTAAACTTCTCCTCACTCCGATAGACGTACATCCGGAATCCCTAATTGTTAACGCTGGCCTATCATTAACAAACCCATGATGCATCTTCAGACTTCCTCCTTCATGTACTGCTGATCCTGCTTTAACTGTATGACCACATATTAAGGACTGGCTGACCTGTCTTTTTCAAAAAGAGGTTTGCACCCACTACAATCTTCATTGTTCAGCGTCTCAATTACTTGTCGCTGCATTTGAGTGCTCTGTTTCTCTCATCCTACATTGATGGCTGATATGCCCCTTCTTTCCACATTTGAAACAGATGATCTCCTTCCTTGCGTTACTTGTTGGCTCACTGGCTGGCTGCACGTCACACTCCGCTGCCTTGTGTCTCCAGCTCCCACAATTCCAACATCCGGCATAATTTGGACGTCTCTGGAAGTTCCCTCTTCTATATGGGTACCGTCCTACTCTACCAACATTGTTTCCTCGGAAACCATTATCTTGAAGTTCTTGCTGCTCACCTTTCTGTGCTGAATCCACACTTTTCGCCCTTGGTCTGATGACTGGATTCTGGTCCTGTTTAGTGTACGCTGCACAGACTATTTCCTCACTCATTAGTTTCCCAATAGAACTGTTAGGATGTGCAGTCATGTAAGTTTTGCCCTAACTGAGACATTGTGTCTATGTCCTTTGGCTTCCGTTCCTCAAAGAAAGCTACTAAGTTAGAATTGCATGCAGATACTACCTTGTCTCTTAACATTAGATCTACTAATTTATTAAAATCTTTCCCTACTTCTGCAGAGCTCCATCCATTTGTTAAATGTATTCTTTACAGTGTTAACAAAGTCTGTGAAATCTTGATTTGTCTCTGGCACTAACTGTCTAAACTTTGTCCTATATCCATGCTCAGTGAGTTGGAACTTTGTCAGCAACCGTTGACGTAAGATAGTGTAGTTGTTTCCTTCTTCTACAGGTAAATTGAACATGGTGTCTAGTAGCCTTACCCGTCAGAAACTCGCCAAGTCGCATCCCCTATTCTGCTTCCGGGATCCCTAGAGTTTTCACAGATGATTCGAATCTCGAAAGATAGGCCTCAAGACAATCCCGGTCCGTAAAGTATGGCAGTTTCAATCGCTGTGAGGGATGTGAAGGTCTTCTGTTTTCCTTACTTTGACCTTTCGACGATAGTTCTAGTTTTCTTAACTCGATTTCAGTTTGCATCTGACACTTGATCTTCTCTTTCTCAATTTCCATTTCAGCTAACTTTACTTCCTGTAGACGTTTGTTTTCCATTTCAGCTAGTTTTACTTGTGTCTCATTCTCTTCCTGTAGACGCTTGTTTTCCATTTCAGCTAGTTTTACTTGTGTCTCTTTCTCTTCCTGTAGACGCTTGTTTTCCATTTCAGCTAGTTTTACTTGTGTCTCTTTCTCTTCCTGTAGACGCTTTGCCTCGCGTTCATTCTGTCTCTCCTCTCTTTCCGTCTGCTTTTGTTCTTTTGCTTCTGCATACTCCTGTAACTCTTTACCTTTCAGGCCTATTCGTTCACCTGCTTCAATATATTCCATTAAAGTAGGCATCTTGTACTTGTGGACACGTTGCTGTCAATCAGCCAACTATAAATGTGACGACTCTGCTGTTAGTCTTTGTGTCACTTCCCTAAGTACTCCACACTCCCTGTGTACGTCAATTCGTAGTGCTAAAATATGACTCTGTACTCCCGCGCATATATCTATAACAAATAGTTGTATAACATTTCTGGAAATATTGTTAAACATACATATAAATACATATACAATACGAATGAATGATAACACTAAGTGTTTTCTATAAAAACGTTAGACTCACAAGCCAAGTACACTGAGACGGTGATCACAAAGAAATAAACCACAGTAACAACCACAAGCTTGTGTAGAGACACCCACAGTGCGCGTAATATATAAATATAGACTGACAAAGACCACTAGACAGCAGAAAAGAACAAAAGATCACAATACTAACATATATCCGACCACAACAAATATCATATGTAAATATAACGAAAAGAATAAAAAAAATATATCCTCAAAATATACACAGCTGTGACGTCAGACAACGCGTCTGTAGATATTAGTTAGGACTCCAATGCCACTGCACGACACGTTAACTCATTAACGTTTTCCATACAAAAATATCGTAAGAACTAGAAATATCCACGTTTTGCAAGGCCTATCCTAATGTAGATAGAGATCGCAAAAAGTGCCTATCAACAACTACATGTAACACCTATCCATATAGATAAATCCACAAACGATAACAACAGTTAAGACCATGAGAGCAACAAAATGTCCAACCGGTTGGCCGATAAATCTGTACTTATAATCCGTCGCCAAAAGTTCTTATTTTGTTCGTTTTAATAGTTATTCGCAATCCGCTGGAAATGTCTACGACACTAGATTTCAAAATGACTGATTGATTTGTTGAGTGGTTCCTGAATTCACGTGGTGATCACAAGTTCCAACTGTCGACATAAGTTGAAGATGATAGTGATATCCAAACTGTTCTGTCTCGACAGTCCGTAACGTTATTGTACTTTCTCTGTACGTGGTTTCACCACAGTAATAATCCAAAGTGTTCTTTCGATATGTTGTTACCTTCGTTGCGGAGATGGTGCTTTGCTGTATCATAAATGTTATGGATTTCCGTTACCCGACAAGATTCACCAAAAAGAAAAGGAGAATGGCAGCCAATGTTCAGCGCTTTAAACTTTGGATATATAGATCCTTATTGGCAAAGAAATACAACCATGGTTGCGATGATGATACGTTAAAACTGTTTGCTCATAACAGAATAATGATGACAATAGTAGAACAAAGATGAAACATCAAGTCTGGCTGTCTTTCAAAACAACCTTGTTTTCCAGATCTCCTGTGGAAAATCCCAGTAACTTTCCACTGTCCCCAACCTTGACCTTGCCGAACACCTCAAGTCAGTACCTCAGTCTTCTTTGTCACAATAATTCACACTGATTGTCTGTAAAATGACCGGACACTTTTCCGTCATACAAAAAACACTTTCCACCCAACCTCTCAGCCCCCCACACGGCTGCTCTTTTTTAACTTCCGTGGAAAATCACACTTTCCACTGCTGCCCTAGCACGGCTGTGGTAGGGGTTAACGTAACTTTCCCCCGTACCTGGACGCTGGTGTCTCCACCCGTCCTATTAAATGCGTCGAAAAATCTTGACCAGTCAACTTGCGACAACACGATGCGCTTGCCTTCGCACACACACCAAAATATCCCACCACGCACAGAATGTTGCGACGAAATTGCTCACTGTCTTAAATCTTTGGTTCAATCCTGTACTGTCAAACACACACACTAGGACTGACCTTACTTGTTGCAAACCCCTCACTGTCCACGCGACATTTCCTCTGTGCTGTCCGTGACCAAACACCCCTGCTACTGCAATCGACTTTCCCGGTCGATTTGTGCTGCGTTAATTCTCTGACGCCCCATCACTTGACCTATGAAAAACACCGTACATCTGTCTTCAGCGCGCACATGACTTCGCTGCGAAATCCCTCACTGTCTGTTTTTCCGTGCGCTGGCTGCTTTTGATGAACTGAAGTGGTCTTTCGTGAACTGTCTGCTAGCTTCAGCGATATTGTTGGTATCAAATTTACCTATAGTAACCTTTACGTGACCTGTCTGCTAGCTTGAGTTTTTACTCCCGTCTGTCTGTGTGAATTATATGGCGCACACACAAAGAGTTCACATTACCCTCTTGAAGCCACACAATCCAAATTGTCAAGGGTTTGCTAGTTTGATGGAACGAAGTCACCCGATAATAACTCCTCTCTCATCGAAGAGCCCACAGATATCTCAGAATGACAACAATGTCTATATTGTTCTTGACCGTACGTAGCCTTCCAAATAATCAATACATCCCCGTCGTCCTTGCCAGGAGAGACCCCAGATACTCCTTACTAAGCGACGAGCACCCAGATTGTCACACGTCGTTCTTGATGATAATATCACGAAGTTCTTACAATGATATGTTCATGATATTGTCGTGTGATGGTCGTTGTTTAGGTAACGATACTCATGGTGTGTCAATGGAGATATCTAACTGTCTTGCAATATAACTCACCCCGCAGTGCATATTCACCAGGCATTAAACAAGATTCCGTTGGCGCACATAATCCTTTATTACAGAAATAAGACGGACAAACGGAACATGTTTATACATCCAGAAACAATGTAATCCATAGAATATAAATATCCTCCTCACAATTTATCCAGCACACATCAATGCCTTCTCACGGCCTGCTTCTTATCAAATCCACAAGACAGGTAATCCAGCTACTATCCACGGCTGGATCTCCCACAATACAACCCACACATTGGGTTCGGAGCCACTGCTCAACTATGCAACCCACTCTGGGTTTTGGCCCTCACTCCCTATAGAACCCACTCTGGTTCAGGCCTGTCTTCACAACTAGGAGAACAACACAACACGGAGATCTCTAACTCCGCTTCTCCTTAGAATACCGACCAGTTCGGCATCTACACATCAACTGTCCTGAAGTCCCTTGACTTCACACAAAACTAAACTGTCCTTCCCCCATCCCCTGGGGTCCACACTCACCCTTCCCATTATTTAATTTCTCAGGACTGGCTGTTTTCTCATAGCTAGGTCAGTCACTTTACTGTCTCCCACTTTCATCTCCATTCTTCCTCATGCCCGGTCACTCAACTCAATGTCAATGACCCAGGCTTATGTCAGAGAGTAAACTGAAGTACTTGGATATCACCTTTGACAGGGTTTGTCTTTTAAGGATCATGTGGAGGATTTGGTGGTGAAGGCTGGTAGGGGACTTAATGCATTGAGGGCTATGGCAGCAACCGGTGTAGATCAGAGGATGTTGTACAGTAGTTGTTTCAGTAGTTAATAATTTATGTCATTGAGTATGGTTTGAAGCTGCTGACAGCATCAAAAAGCCAGCTTGAAAGGTTGGAGCGCATACAGAATGCTGCCATGCGGTTAATACTGGGGTGCACAAAGGACACACCAATTATCTGCATGAGGCATATCCTGGTGCTACCTACAATGACGGATAGACATAGGGTCCTTCAGGCCAAATGGTACCTGAGAGTTTCCGCAGACAGGGATCACCCGCTGCATGCAGCAATGGATATGGTAAAGGGTCATAGACTAAGACGAGGCATGTCCTGGATGGCACAGGCAGAACTTTCTATAAATCAGGTGTGTGATCTAGAGACCATCAATCGTGAACGAGAGTGGGTTGAAGTTCCGGATGACAAGACGGACTGGCACAATGTAATAATAACACTGGGTCTTGAGTGCAGAGAATGGGCAGCGGGCCGCACTGAGTTTGAAGTGCATCAGCTAATCCAGAGCAACACACATCAAGGTGACATAGTCATCTACACCGATGGGTCAGTGGTGAGAAACAGACGTAGTGGCTGGGGCTTTATTGCAAAGGCTAATGGGCGAGTCTTGAAAAAGGAGAGCCTGGCATATGAGACTACGACCTCCAGCATGAGAATGGAGGTGGAGGCAGTAACAGCGGCATTCCGGTGGCTAGAGGAGACTACTGCAACACACGTTGTGTTCATTATGGATTCAAAGAATATGCTTAGCAAGGTGGAGAAAGGAATGTTTCGTGTGGAATGGCTCTCGTCGCTTCAGAGGTCACAGATTGTGAGAATTGTATGGATATTTTGCCCTGGCCATGCGGGTGTACGGGGAAATGAACAGGCTGATAGGCTAGCAGGGAATGCACCTCTTGGTGGTATCTTGCCTATGGACAAGGGGGAGGTGGTCGTGCGCTTGTGGGACCAGGTGGAGAAGGCAGAGGAACAGATTGAGAACCCATATGTGGAAAGAATGAGATTGCGAGGGATCGGCAGGGGTTCTGGAAGAATCTCAAAACTGAGAGGGAAGACCAGGAGAACTTTTAATCAGATAGCGGTGGGAACGATTAGTAGTATGACTCTTCGCTGGTTGTTGAACGAGGGGACTGAGCACGTATGGGAATGTTCTGAGTGCAGTTATGTCGGTTCTTAACTCAACGCAACTCAACTCAATCATAACTTTAGGAAGGAAAATCCCATCTGCACCTCCCAGTGGTAGAGGATGAGAAACACACTACGGTGTGGCTAGCGCAGCCCTAGGGACCGCGTATCCACCGGAATAAGTGGACAGCTTTGCTGCTGAGTAGAGCAGTGCACTCACTTGTCCTTACAGTCGGAAATGGCTGTCAAAGGCAGAGATAAAAGAAAACCACGTGGATGTGGAAGTAAAGGGGAAACCACCACACTATCTTCCCAAGATTTTATGGCAAAATACAATTCACAGGTAGTGAACGAAGTTAATAGATGATTGATTGATTGATTGATTGATTGATTGATTTAGGAACCGACATCACAGCATTCGGGGCATTCTCATAAGCGCCCCGTCCCCATCCTCAGCAGCCAGCGAAGAGTTCCAACACTAATAGTACCAGTAGCAATCTGATTATATGTTCGTCTCGCTTTTCCTCTGAGCGCCGATCGTCGGCCAGATTCCCTCGTCACCCATCGCTGTCGCATTCTTGCCAGACCATGGTGATCCATTTGCTCCTCCGAAGTGTGCACGTGCCCCCACAAGGCCGCAACCACGTCTGCCTTGTCATGCATTAATACTCCACCAAGTTTTGCAGAGCCAGCCAATCTGTCTGCCTGTTCATTCCCCAGCACACCAGCATGCCCCGGAGAAAAGATCCAGACGATGCTTGTCACCCGCGACTTCCGAAGCGAAGCAAGCCACTCTGCACGAAGCTTGCCTGTCCTCACCCTACTCTTTTGAATATGCTTTCTGAGTCAGTTACAATCACGATGTGTGTGTGTGTGTATGTGTGTGTTTGTGTGTGCGCGCGTGTGTATGTGCGCGCGTGTGTGTGTGCGTGTGTGTGTGTGTGTCGTTTTCTCCATCCAGCGGAAAGCTGCACTGACCGCCTCCACCTCCATTCTTAAGCTAGATGTTGTGGTATCATATACCAGGCTCTCTTGCACCAAACGTCGACCATTAGCTTTTGCTAAGAACCCCCAGGCACTTCTCTTGCCTCTCAACATTGAACCATCTGTGTATATAATCACATCACCCGGGCGAGCATTACCCTGAATTAGTTGCTGGATTTCCACTTCTATGGCCCCTGCTAGCCATTCCCTCCACTCCCGGTTAATAGATGTCTTAGGACATCTTCGTCCGGTAGGGACAGTCATGAGCCACGGCTGATATCAGACCGTCATCCATCTACTGATGGCAAAACCATAACTAAAATAAATAAGAGTAGAGTAGGAACATGGAATGCTAGGATATTAAATGAGCAGGGAAAGTTAAACAATGTTCTAAGAGAGATGGATAGTATGAAAATAATATAATAGGCATACGTGAGATGAGATGGGAGGGATCGGGCAAAATTATAGCTGACAAACATACAATAAATTATTCTGGAGGAGATACACTCGAAAAAGGTCTAGGAATAATATTTGACGAAAGAACAGTCATGTCAATTAATGGATACTGGTGTATTTCAGATACAATTATTATGATCAAACTCAAAGGCAAACCAATAGAAATAAATATTATAGAAGTATATGCACCAACAACAAGCAGTAATGATGAAGAAATACATCACTTTTACAATGAAGAAGAAATGTCGATGGCTCAAATAGTATCACAAGAAATAAAGATAATAACGGGTTAATTTCAATGCAAAAGTAGGAAAGGGACAAATGGAGGATGTAATGGGGAATTATGGTTTAGGTACAAGAAATTAAAGAGGAGAGAAACTAATAGAATGGACAAGTAGCAATGATAAGATAATTTGAAACACATGGAATATGCTAAGATAAATACAGAAATCAGAGATAAACATGTGAAGGCAAAAGAAAGTTGGTTAAACGAGCAGTGCAAAACAATTGAATTAAATTCCATTAAGGATACAAAAGAAATTAACAGAGACAAATCAGTAAGCTCAAGGGAAGAAAAATAAGAATAAATACAAAGTGTTTGAAATCAAAACAGGATGGATAATTAATATTGGAGCAAGGTGCTATAATGAAGAGGTGGAACGGGTATATAAGAGAATTATATGATGGAGAAAGGGATAAATTAACAGAAGAAAGTAACTTAGAAGGTCAACCTATTCTAAAAGTAGAAGTCGCTGACGCTGTAAAACATATAAAGAAAGGAAGAACAGCTGGCCCAGATGAAATCACAATTGAAGAATTAGAAGTATTGAGAGAATTGCAGTAGATATATTAACCAAAATGTTGAATATTTACAGCAGTGGATATTTACCGAGCGATATGATGAAATCTGTATTTATAGCTATACCAAAAAGACCAGGAGCAATTTCAGCCTTGAATCACCTTCATTCTTCCGTTATTCTGTCCATCATTTCTGACGCTGTTCGATCAATCTGTCTAGGTTTATCAGGTTCTCAGTCGACGGCGACATTCGATAAGATCATCGTTGCTTCGTTGTTTTCCCTGTCCGGTCATCCATCAACTGTTCTTCGATCAAGCCACTGTTAGCCACCACTTCATCCTTATAATAACCACTTTGCCATTTCGAATCTTAGAACACAATTTGTCCTTGTCAACTCCATCGAAAAGAAACCTTCCTTGTTGTCTACTTACGTCAGAGTCCCGATTCCCCGTTTATCACTAGTCTCCTAGATATCCGTAAGCTTTTGGGCTTCAGGATTCTCTACCTATTATTAATGACGTCAACCGCGGGTATCTGCCTTATGGCAATAATGATAGAATATTAATAGTCCAATTTACAATACAGGAGTACTTAGCTGGTTACGAAAAGCTTGATGATGTTGAGGACGGGTGGACATTCTAGATATCAGGTATTTACGCTTTGGGTCGTCAAAAAGGTAAATTCCTAAATTCACTCAATTTTTATTGTCTCAAAGTGACATATGTCAGTTGTACCATTAGACATTAGGACTTTACGACACACACACACACACACACACACACACACACACACACACACACACACACACACACATATATATATATATATATATATATATATATATATGTGTGTGTGTGTAGAGAGAGAGAAGAGAGAGAGAGAGAAAGAAGAGAGAGAGAGAGAGAGAGAGAGAGAGAGAGAGAGAGAGAGAGAGAGAGAGAGAGAGAGAGAGAGAGAGAGAGAGAGGATCTTTTTATATTTTCCTATTTTCCTGTGGTTAAATATATCCATAGATATTTATGTATACTGGGCAAGGATTTAATCTCCTGTAAGCCATGTACATAGTCTAAGTTTCCTTAACTATATATATATATATATATATATATATATATATATATATATATATATATATATATATATATATATATATATATATATATATATATATATATATACACTAGCTGACCCGGCCCGGCTTCGCCCAGGCCCTGGCGGGGATCTATCTATCTATCTATCTATCTATCTATCTATCTATATCTATCTATCTATCTATCTGTCTGTCTGTCTGTCTGCTTGTCTGTCTGTCAGTCTGTCTGACCCGGCCCGGCTTCGCCCAGCTCCTGGTGGGGAGCATCTCATTTAATCCATATAAGTAGTCATCTAACCTCCCGTTCCCTACTATCTGTCTGTCTGTCTATCTGTCTGTCTGTCTGACCCGGCCCGGCTTCACCCATTCCCTGGTGGGGAGCATCTCATTAAATTCATATAAGTGGTCAAAAAAGCTCCCGTTCCCGACTATCTGTCTGTCTGTCTGTCTGTCTGTCTGTCTGTCTGTCTGATCTATCTGATCTATCTATCTGATCTATCTATCTGATCTATCTATCTGATCTATCTATCTATCTATCTATCTATCTATCTATCTAATCTATCTAATCTATCTATCTATCTATCTATCTATCTATCTATCTATCTATCTATCTATCTATCTATCTATCTATGCTCGGCCCGTTCCCGTTAAAAATATAGATAGAATAGAAGAATTGATAGATTGATAGTAGAAAATATGATTGGAAGAGATCTATCTAAAGTAAACTTACCAAGATATCACGAACAGCCAATAAATGGTGTGCGGTGGGTTGACTGCAAACGATGTGCAACTAACTTTCTATCACAAAAAATTACTTTTTTTTTAAACGAACGAAAATCTTTCGCAGGCCCGTCCTACATTCTGCCCTTCTTCTCTATTTCCTCTCATACATTCTTTCATTCAACATCTCATTTGAAGCAATTCTTTAACAACTTCTTTTTTTTTGCTGGTCATCCAACGTTTATTTCATACAAAGCAATGTATATTTGCAAGGTGTGTTTCTTTGTTTATGTATATTACAGAGCGTTGCCGTTTGTTAGTGTTATGTGTCACATGCGTTAATAAAACAAATACATGCATATACAGTTATGATAATATAACATTTATGGCATAGTGCATGTAAACACACATTCCTCGTTTCATTTCCATCTCCACAAGTGGAATGCATGTTACACATGTCCATCTCTCTCTCTCTCTCTCTCTCTCTCTCTCTCTCTCTCTCTCTCTCTCTCTCTCTCTCTCTCTCTCTCTCTCTCACACACACACACACACACACACACACTCACACACACACACACACACACACACACATTCAGTCTCTTGATTTATCTCTTGCTTTCTGTAGATAATAGTACATGTATTTCCGTGATCTTTACATTTTAATTATATTTAAATCGTGGCTTCCCAATTTATTTGTGTGTGTGTGTGTGTGTGTGTGTGTGTGTGTGTGTGTGTGTGTGTGTGTGTGTGTGTGTGCGTGCGGGGGATTTCCATATGCATATATTAATATAAATACCTGTATATCAACACAAAGCCATAATTATATTTACATATGGCTACCCATATATAAATACCATACATGTTAGCCTTTTGTATTCAACAACAATGTTTATATACGTACTGGGGAATCGTGTTGAATTTAGGCAAAGAGCAAACCGCTGAACGCAGAAAATGCCTAGAGACCACCAGCCACAAAACGGTCTTACAGCGGACACGCAGCCAGTTTTCACACAGCCTTTGTGTGCCTAGGCCAGAGGAGCTATATATCTCTCTTTAAAGTTGTTTGGCGGGAGAGGGGTGGATTTGTGATTCAAAGCACGCTGGGGAAGAATTGCGGCGTGTACTATCTGTGCTCTACAATGCTTGCTACCACCTAGTGAGAAGTGCTCCCAAGTATTAACAAAATAAGCCACACACAGCGCTCGCGAGACGCACACACGTTCTAACAATTTTCCACAGCAAGGGCTGTAGATTTTGTGCTCTGCAGCAGAAACCAACTATCGTCTGTCAAGACGATCGCGTGTAAAACATATTATGTGTTTTTGATATTATTATCTTTTTTTTTTTTAAATTAACAATAATGACATTTTTTTTTAATTGTAAGAGTAAATGAAATTAAGGAAATTTACACATTTCAGTCAGGAAAAATAGTAGCTAGTTTGTATTTGAACATTAGTAAAAATAAGTTTCTGTTGTATGTAAGGGAGTTGAACCTTGCCTTGATTCTGCAAGTCCAAACTAATTTTCTGTATTCCGCTAGTGTTTGAAGTAGTTGTGTGTGTGTGTCTTCGGATGTTTTAGGAAGAGTGTTAAGAAAGATTGCCTTGTAAATGTCTGTTTGTTTGCCTGTGTGTGTTTGCATTATTTGTTGTAGAGTTTCCACTGCATCTGTGACTGTTTGACATGTGAAAAATATGTGTTCTTCTGTCTCTTTTGTGTTGTTCCTGCATAATTGGCATTTTCCTATTTGCCTGGATCTGAATGCTAATTTGGGTATTATGGAAGTTATATTAAAAGTCAGTCTGTAAGTTACTTCTTTCGCCTTAGATGTGATGTGTTTGTTGTGTATGTTGGAAAAGGTGGATGTGTAGTCTGACATGAAATATTTTCGTCCTCTTTTGATTCTCAGCTTAAGCGGTGGTGCTTGTTTACTAACTAATTGTTTGTATATTTCTCGTGTTGTTTCATTTATTAAATGTTCATGTCCTTGTTTAACAGTGTCAAATGAAGTAACAAGACTGGATCTGGACTAAAACTTTATACTTTATTCTCAAGATGACAAGCCGTGTCTTCTCAGCTGGACTATCGGATGTTGACTAACCATAACAACATAATACGTCACGATTGAGCATCTCCCACCCCTTTCAGTCTCAATGCTCAATCGTGCTGTATCTGAGTTTCCCACTAGATCCCAATTATACCCAATACTGTTACACCTCCCCATGTTAATTAAAGAATTTTCCTTTTAAAGGAAAAATCTTTACTCCTAATCCCCATACTCTATTCCCTCTTTGTCTTCTAACCTTCGCTAAAACCAAGTTTGAGTAAACGATACATCTTTTACTCTTCTCCCAGTGATATGGTCTGCCTACAACCTCCCCATATACTTCTTCTTCGCCTTTTATTTATATAATACCACGGTTAATCCAACCAGTCCTTCTTTCCTTTTCATTTCCCCAACCTTTTATAGTTAACTACTACATAACCTCCCCATGTTATTCTTCATTTCTGGTTCTTTCTGGTTACCTATATCAAATATACTTATTATAAGAACAGCTCATAAATTCTTTATCGAAATCTTTGAGCTCATAAAATTTCTCATTCTTTACTATTCTGGTTCTTTCTTGGCTCATCTAGTTTCCTGTATCAAATATACACATTATAAGAACAACTCATAAATTCTTTGTCGAAAATTATGACCTTATACAATTTCTCATTCTTTCAAACCCCAGGACGTACAAAAACAAAGTAGTTAGAAAAAGTAAAGAAGTGGTGCGCACCAAAGGAAAGAACATAAAGAATGCATACACGACATGACCACATGGACATACAGTAAATGTACATTTAAGACATTCACCCTTTACCTCCCTTGCCAATAAAAAAATTTTGTAAAATAATTTTTTAAAACACCTTAAGAAATATATTATTGTTCGTTATAAAACAATTTGGCATAAGTTTTCATAAACCTTCTATATTTCACATTGACATTGCCAACCACAATTCTGTTCCTCTTCCGTTATCTCACCTTTTACCATGAGCCCATGTTCATATTTTATGAACACCTTAAATATAATTAAAGCTGGTGTTTCACAGCACCTATATCTTGCCCCCGTACATCCCATTCTGCTATTTTATAAACACAGTGACGTGTGTGCAAGCCCTGGATACGTCTATCCATTCGTGTACACACGTTCACCAACTATGGTTTCCCACTAGTTAATGAATGCATAGCATTCCTTAACTATTTACTCTTAAGTTTCCCTCTACCTTATATCAGTGGACAAATTAGTTTTTATCAACTCTTTTCTGAACGAAAAACCTTTAGCAAAACCTCATTCATTTGAAACTTAAACTTACTTAACTAACTTTACAAGCATGTAAATATACCAAACCACTCATGTAATCGAAATAAAATGAACACAACCTCTAAATTAATCTAGAAGAAAAAAACACATTTTTAAAATGACATAACATGCATGTTATCAAATCAGAATAAAATATTCTATTCTACCTATCACTATTGGACACTTTTACGGACCAATAGTTCTTGTCAACTCAAATGCTAGGAACACAATCACCCTACTCTAAACCAATTAATCAAACAATAACAATCATTTTTCAAGACCAAATCAAGAAAACAAAATGAGGCATTACAACTTAGGCTCAATAAAACAACCAAACAATATCCCTCATTTTCCAGTAGCAACTCAAGCATAAAAACATTTCCTATATGACTCATAACTCATAAAACTTAGATTTCATAAACACCGTTTTCAACACAATTTTAACTCTCTTAAAATTACTACGTACATTGGCCTACCAGCATTAGGCTCTCATAAATGACGCATATCCAGTATTTATATGACCGAGAAGACTAAACATTCTATCTGTATATCTGTTAACTACAGATCAATTATGAACATATCTGTTCTATCTACATAAACAAATCAGTAATCCAAAATTATCTATTTATTATCTCTTAACAGCACATAGTATCCTGAATAAGCTCTTAAGTAAGCACTGTAACCTATATCCAACATTAACTCAATGTAGCCATCCTCTACTTATCAACGTACTTGTGATCTGTCCTGTCTATTATCACTATAACTTGTTAACCCCTATCTTTAAACACGGCATTTCTAACACCAATAAAAAAATACATTCACCTACTGTACTAATATCTCAAGACCACTTTTTCCACCGTTTCGTATACTTCTTCAAACATCACTTACAATTTTAAATCTTGAAACTTATAACAATCTATCTGCAGTACTTTCAATTTATCTATCTCTTACGTTTCCATTTCCTCAACAACTCCAAGTTTCTCTGAATAAGTGCTAACTCTATATCAACATCTTCTTCTTCGTACAACCTACTAGTCTCCTCCATACCACTACTTGACTCTGATTTTTCATCCATTTCTTCTTCTTCGTCTGTATGTCTCTCTTTAGCTGCCGCTAATCTCTTCCGTTCAACATCCCACCTAATTTGTCGATCACTCTTTCTTAAGGATCTTTCCAGTATAGGTATATCGTCTCCGCTTGTTGAACCATCTCTAATTCTCCTCTGTCTTTTCACTTCTTTATCTCTTTGACTGTCTATTCTTCTTTTCGTTGCTTGCCTAGTATTTTTAAATGGAGCACCTGTATCTTCCTCCATACTATCATAATGAGTTTCATTTGGCCCTTCTTCTTCCATTCTTTTCGGAATTGTCTGTTCTTGTTCTTCGTAACTTGGATTTGCTAGCAACTGATTTTGTTCTGGTTCTTTTCTAAGATCTGGGGTTACTGTAGCTCCTCTAAAATCTGGGGTTACTGTAGCTCTTCTAAGATCTGGGGTTACTGTAGCTCTTCTAAGATCTGGGGTTACTGTAGCCCTTCTAAGATCTGGGGTTACTGTAGCTCTTCTAAGATCTGGGGTTACTGTAGCCCCTCTAACAACCTGTTCATCCAAAAATTTTGTATCCGAATAACAATTATTATTATAATTATTATTTTCTATCTCATCTTCATCTCTTCTTAAGTGTTCAACATGTGCCCTTGCTATGTGTGCTGTGACCTGGTTCTTTATAATATACGATACATTACCTAGTTTTTCCAAAACGTAATAACCTGGAATCCAACGAGAATCAAACTTAGAGTTTCTTCTATGCTTCTTGTAATAAACTCTATCACCTACCTTAAACTCCTGTAATTTTGTATTTACATTTTTGTACTTTTTCTGTCTTTCCCTAGCTTTTATTATATTATTCCTTAACCTCATATGTGCTTTATGCATTTCTTGTATTATGATCTCTTGAAAATCTTCACCCATATATTTCCGTCTAGGTTTTAATAAATTATCTATAGGTAATATTGGTTCTCTCCCGTGTATTAAATAAAATGGCGAAAAACCCGTGCTCTCATTTTGATTTGTACGAATAGCGCTAAGAGCAGGTCCCAAAAATAGATCCCAATCTTTTTCATGTTCATCAATAATCTTTGCCACAATGTTGTATAACGTCCGATGTTGACGCTCGTTTTTCGCATTTGACGAAGGTCTATAAAATGAGGTCTTTATATGTCTTATGTTTAAATCTTTTAATAACTTTTCGAATTTTTTATTTACAAATTCTCTACCATTATCTGTAAGTATACTTTGTGGGCAACTAAACCTTGGTACGAACTCCTGTAAAAAAATATTAATGACAGTATCCGCGCTCTTATCTGGAATTGCATAAACCTCTGGCCAAAGACTGTAAATGTCTACTATATGAATTAAATATACATTTCCTGACAATGTTCTGGGGTGTGGACCCGATATGTCTAAACTAATCTTTTGCATTGGGAAGTGAGGAATATCTGTGTCCTGTAATGGAGACTTTATTGTTTTCATGTTCCTTAATCTGCACTTTTCACACGTATCTACATATTTGCATGCAGATTTAAATAAGTTTGGCCAATAATATTTACTTGTAAGTGCTTTCACTAGTTTGTCTCTACCGAGATGTCCATTTTCATCGTGATATGCTTTTAAAAGTTCATTTTCCAAATGCTTTGGAATATATTTTCTTAGTTGTTCGTTCTTTTCACACATATAATATAACTGTCCATCCTCTTGTAAGAGCAAATAATTCCTTTTATATTTGTTATCTTCTGTTTCTCGTAACTTTTCCTTTATTTGTATGATTCTTGGGTCCAAATCCTGCTCTTCTTTCATATTGAATTGTGCTAACTGTAGATCTTCTTCTCTATGTTCCGACTCTTGATCCGATGGTAGACTATCAAATTCTTCTCCATTTATTATAGCAGAATCTAGAATATTTACCTGCCAATTCCGGTCGTCTATCTCTGGTTCGGCTGCCTCCTCTTCTGTATCTTCTGATGACTGTGTATATGGAATTCTAGACAATAGATCAGCGCATGTGTTTATCCTACCTGGTATGAACTCAATTTTCGCGTCGTACCCCTGTAGATTCAATGCCCATGTCTGTATTTTCCTGTTCTGCACTGGAGCTTCTAGAAAAGACTTTAAAGGCATGTGGTCAGTTCTAATAACAAAACTTGCGTTATGTAAGTAGTAATTAAGTTTTTGAAGAGCGTAATGAATCGCATAAGCCTCTTTCTCAATAGTCGTCCATTTCTTTTGTGATTTACTAAGTTTATGCGACAAGAAGTAGATAGGCCTTTCATTTTTAACCCCTGGTATTCCAGATTCTTTTCCTTCATATGGTTGTACCAAACATGCTCCTACTGCATTGTCCGAAGCATCTGTGTATAGTATCAACTGTTTGTTTAAGTCTGGATGCGTTAACAGTGGCACCAGTGTTAAGCTGTTTTTTAAATATTCGAAGGCTTTTTGACACTCATCATCCCACTTAAACCTGGCGTACTTGGCTGTTAAATTTGTAATTGGTTCAGCTATCCTTGAAAATGCTGGAATAAACCGCCTATAATACGCACATGTTCCTATAAAAGCACGTACTTCCTTAACGTTTGTTGGAGCAGGTAACTCTTTAATAATCTTTATTTTGTCCTGGTCTGGTTTAATACCCTCTCTATTTATAATATACCCTAAATATTTTGTTTCTGTTTTTAAAAATTGGCACTTACTAAGCTTCAACTTCACATCATGCTTTCTTAACCTGTCAAACACTAGTCTAATATGTTTCAAATGATCCTCCACATCTCCCTTTGTATAGACCAATATATCATCAATATAAGCAAGAGCGAACCTTTGCATACCCTCTAGAACTTCATTTATTAAGAACATATAGTGAGAGGGCGCCGTCTTGACACCGAAAGGCATTCGTAAGAATTCGTACGAGCCCATGTGGGTACAAAAGGCACTTTTCCGTTGCGCGTCTTCTGACATCGGAATACACCAAAATCCTGACCTTGCGTCTAACGTTGTAAAATATGTAGAGCCATTAAGTAGCCCCAAAATATCATCAATTACCGGCAGTGGGTATGCTACATTCTTGGTGATTTTGTTCAACGCCCTGTAGTCGCAACAGAAGCGACTCGAACCATCAGGCTTGGCCACTATTACCACCGGAGATGACCATTCTGACTTCGACCTTTTTATTATTCCTGCTTTCAGCATCTCTTCTATTGCCTTTTCCATTATTTCTCTGTTTCTTAATGGAGTTCTGTATGGTTTTAGACTTATTGGTGGATGATCTCCCGTGTCTATTTCCATCGTAACTGTTCGCGTCTTACCCAATTCTAAATCATTAACCGCAAACACATCCTGATTTTGCTTTATAAATTGTTCTAACACTTCCTTATTTTCCGGCGAAGCTTTTAACTGTGACAACAATTCTTGTTCCCTTGTTATTTTGTCTAGTGAACATATATGGGCTTTATTTCTTCTATATGGATGGATCAATTCATCCATTCCGATTTTCCCTCTTCTTCCGCGTCCGCGTCTGTCACTTCTCCTTTCACTAGAAGTTTCCAAATAACTTGTTCCCGACACTTCTGTTCTATTCGTTGCTAATATGTCACTAATGTTATGATCTAATTTGGCTATCACACATCCTCTGTATAACTTGATTTCTCTCCCTGTGTTGTTGATAACCATTACTGGAAAGGTTAAGTGTTTATCCAACTCCATTACTCCATCTGGAACCTCCAAACCAGGCTCATCAATTATTTCCTCTTGTAACTCAGTGATTCTGACTGTGTTTCCTTCCACATAATATGGGTTTCTCTTCAGCTTCGCTTGTATCAAATTAACCGACTGTGGTTTTAACGTCGTTGTCATTTTAACCCTAACTAGTGCTGCTATATGCATATCCTCTTCCATATCTATATATACGTCTCTGAATTTTAACTTATGTAAATCATAAAAAAGTCTTATTCCATTCTTTATCAAAAAATCTCTCCCTATCAACATATTTCAAAGGTGTCTTATGTTGATCCCTCCTAACTTAAAATTGATCATTGTTTGTCCGACTACTTGTAAATTCTGTCCAGTAACAGAGTGTAAATTATTACTACACTTAAATACTCTACAATTTCTTACTATTTTGTATAAAAAACTTTCTTTTACTACACTAACTTGAGCTCCGGAATCTATTAATGTACGAACTCTATACTTCCCTATTTCTAATATACACGAGCTATAATCTGTTTTATCTTCTATAATTTTCTTGACTTCATCTAGTTGAAAATATTCTCTGTTCGACCTATTATACTTGTTATTAACATACTCTCTAACACTTGGGACCCTATTATTTACCCTCCTATTATAGGTCCTGTCTAATAGGTTGGGCGCCAGTTTTCCTGCGTTCTTGTACCTGTAAAGTTCCTGTGTCCATCAACAACATTCCTACTCACCCTATTATTATCATGTCTACCCTGTGTATTCGACTGGACACGCCTGTTATTACAAAAACGAGAAACATGTCCCCGTTGACCACAAACCCAACAGACAATATTTGTGTTATTTGTGTTTCCTACTGACTCACTTGTAGGGTATCTCCCATTTCTTCTTTCAACATAATCGCTCCTATTTCTACCTTGTAACGTTTGTATACTGCCTCTCCTATTCCATCCGAATCTTGTTTGTCCTATTTCCATGGGTTCCTCAACTCTATCATCTCGACTACTTCCCACTTCTCGTCCTGTTCTTAATCTAAACCTTCGTCTCAAATTTTCCTCTTGTACCGCGATATCCACCGCTTGTGATAACCTCTCAGGGTTTTCCCTCATCAGCTTAAGTTTCAAACCATCAGATTTGATGCCATCCACAAAAATCCCTACTAACATCCTTTCCACCTCCTCCCCTCGCACATTCTGTCCTAAGAATGCTTCTTCAGCCAAGTTAATCAATCTATCACTAAACAACTGTACCGTCTCTCCGTTATTTTGTTTAGCCTGCCTCAACACCGAAAACGCATGTTGTGGATCCGTTATTTCTGCATATTTCCTTGCTAGGTCCTCTTTGAACTGTTCCCACGTCTCATCTACTCTAGCCTCTAATTTTCTTCTGATATGATCCGAAACTGGTTCCGTTGCCGTCTGATAAGCTAGTCTCATTTTTTCTTCATCTGTTGCTGAGATCAAATAGGCATATTTTTCTATAGAAGTGACCCACTTCTTATAATCTCTGGCCTGTCCACTAAACTTTACAATTTCTGTTGTCATCCCCTGTTGTTTGATCACCATATTAAGTCGGCCTACTGCTGTTCCCACGCCTGTCAGAACTTGTGCCAAGGTGTCCTGTTCCGCCATGCTGAAAAAAATACTAAAACAACGCAAGCAACCAATCACACAATTACAATTTCCCAAATCCCAACCAGCACAATTCAGTTGGTTATAATATTGTAAGATATTACATTAATCAGAAGAAGCACCAACGATGTCCTGTCTGAGCATAGGAAGAATGAACCCTGTCCTCAATAAAAAACTCAAATTTGTGGCAATCAGAAGGTTCCTTGTAGATATTTGTTTCTGAAACCACAATAATGTCCTGTACTCCACTCTAATTAAGAAATTCGGAACCTCACGGGAGACCTCGAAATACACAACTTTTACTCTGAGTCTATTTCCTTAATTAATCCGTTACCTTCTTTTACCAACTTACGGATTCAGTTCAACCAACCAGAGCCCGCATCAGGTGAAATTTAGTCTCGGAATTCAGGTGGTGGAGTTCAGATATCACTTCTCTTCCCTCAGGTATTTTCGTCCTTCTCGTGGGCTGCCAGAAAATTTTTCAACCCCTGGTTGGGTCACATCTCATGGGCTGCCAGACAATCTTCGACCCCTGGTTGGGTCCCTTCCTTGATTCTCAAGTGGGTACTTCAACGTCGTATGGAATGGGTCATAGGAATAACGAGGCCCAAAAATGGATTAGGTGTGTTTGGGTCATAGGAATGACGAGGCCCAAAAATGGATTAGGTGTGTTTGGGTCATAGGAATGACGAGGCCCAAAAATGGATTAGTATCAGCCAACGGCCAGTGATGACCTGACCTTGAACGAGTTCTGACTTCCGATAAAATCTTGAACTTAAATTGGAGGCAAGTCCCTTGAAAGTGGCAAGGTTCAGGCAACGGCCAGGTTAGGCCCCTTGTAAATAATACAATTCAAATGTTCAGCCACGGCTCCAGGAAACCCTTCTTGTCCTGGCAGTTTTGTCTGGATTCTTTAGTACTTCGCGTGATAGGCCATTACCTTCATAATTTGTCTTACAGCATGCCGCCAGTGGATAGTTGTTGTTGGCCGGCCCAGATCAACCTCAGATTCTCGGTCCACGGCACCATTTATTACTCCTTTAACAGTGTCAAATGAAGTAACAAGACTGGATCTGGACTAAAACTTTATACTTTATTCTCAAGATGACAAGCCGTGTCTTCTCAGCTGGACTATCGGATGTTGACTAACCATAACAACATAATACGTCACGATTGAGCATCTCCCACCCCTTTCAGTCTCAATGCTCAATCGTGCTGTATCTGAGTTTCCCACTAGATCCCAATTATACCCAATACTGTTACACTTGTATTGCCTGTATACATGTGTGATAGAAGGATGGTAGTATGCCCTGATAATGTGCTGCTGCATTGTTTAGTTTTGTGATATGTTTTATTTTGTGTGCTATATAATATAATGCTAATTTATGTTGTTCTGGATGTCTGATAATATTACCTATGTGGCTGATTCTAAGTGCTTGTATTTTTGTTTGTATGTCCTGAAGTGCTATTTCTCCTTGTTTCTTATCCTGAATGAGAGTTTTATGCTGTATGCTGTGTATTGTCTTACTAAATATGAAATGTCTTATCTGATTATTTATATCTGTGATTGTCTGTTTTGGAGGGTTTAACACTGTCACTAAGTATATTATTTTTGGTATGATGTATGTGTTAACTATTATGCTTCTACCAAATATTGTTGATGTTTTGTATTTTTACCTATGTAGCATGTCTGTGATTTGGTGTGTTAGTTGTAGCCATGTTTCTCTGTGTGTTGTTCTGGGGTCACATGGAAATGTGTTAGGTCTGGAGGGAAATCAGACTTTTGTTTCCACCTTCCCAGGCCCATAATTTGTGATTTTTGTATATTAATTTTGGCTCCACTGCCTTTCCCAAAGTGGGAGAAGGTGTGCAGTATGTTTCTGATGGATGTGTTGCTTGTAGGGAAGAATGCAGTATCGTCTGCATAAGCAATGACCTTTTGCTCTCCTATTCCCTGTATGAAAGTGCCTTTAATGCTGGTATCTTGTCTGATCTATTCTAATAATGGCTCTAGTGTCAGAATATACAGAAGTGGTGATAGTGGGCACCCTTGTTGTCAAAGACTTGAGAGGAAGCTCTAAGCTCTGAGAGAGCTAAAACAGAGCTTATTAGGGGACAGGTGACGTAATAGGACAGGAGACCAGACAGGAGAGACACCAACGCTATAAATAGCTATAACGGGACACACTTGTGTCAACAAGAAGGGCAACCAGTGCAATTGAGCTGGTGTTACCCAAGAACCGGGGAAACCTAGCTCACGAGGTGAGGACCAGGTAACTGTGCTCAACACAGCCTAGGGCCCAGCACGTAAACCAAACATTGCACGCTGAGCTGAATTGCTAGTGGCTGAACACGCCACGCTCAGCGAGCTCAGACAGGACGGAGACGGCGTCGGAATCAGACGTGTATTCCGCTAGGAAGACTTTGTAGTTATAAAGGACAGTATAATAGTATAATAGCCTAGCTTAGCTTCTGTGATTATAATAGTTATATCATCCTCTCATCCCATCTTATCATCATCACATTATAAGATGTTTAATACCGTTGTGGTATTCCGCTCGTGGAGCCTTTGTATAATCTGCTCCGAATAAACATGTACCCTTTTGCAAACGAGACGAGTTGTCACTTTCGTTTAGTGCAAAAGAAGAGAATCCGTGTATGCCTGTCGCAAGTAGGTTGCTGACAGGCAGGATACTATTTGGTGTCAGAAGTGCTTGAATCACCGCTCATTACCAGGTAGAAACAAGCTGACACCAGGACACGATCTGACACCAAGATACCATACATTTGGTGTCAGAATTACCTGAACAACCGCTCACTACCAATAAGATACCATTTGGTGTAATAAGACCCTGAACTACTGCTCATTACCATTAGCCACCATTTTGGCTCATTTTGGATAGCATTTGTTAGAATACCATTGCTGTGTTATTTTCAACCACCACGCATTGCTATTAGCCAAGATACCACGTGATCATTTCTCGTGGGGCTTGAACCACCGCTAAAGTTGTGCTATTTAATTGAACGTAGCAGTGATAAGAATAGCAATGTATCGTGTGATGAAAGGTATCATTAGCATATGATTTATGTAAATTATTTAAACGAAATTGTGTGAAACATAAACTGATTGTGTACAAATTGAAAGTTTAATCATCATGTGTTCGATACTATCATAATGTCAACATCTATCACAATCACGTTAAGATTAGTGCAAAAACAAATTTTTTTTCGCACAACATAGGAAATTAGAGGTTAAGCTAGAATCGTAGAGCGCAGCCCAGTCAGAAACGAAAAAGGGAAGACAAGACGACATTGACATTCATTGACATTCATTGACGTTCATTCAGACTATCATACAATCATATCATCTACATTAATCATTATCATTTATGCCACATTTGAACTTTGCCATTCGTTGAAACATTGTTATCTCAATTAACCACATGTATGACACATTCCATGCATGTTGCTAAAATTTTGATGTTCTAATAAACAGAAACATCAGTATAAAAGCGAGGCGATCAGTCGTTTGTACGGAAGGACAGCGGCGAAACATCCCAAGGGCCATATTTTGCTACAAGATTAGATGAGTATATTTTTCTCTAATTTTGATATGCACCCTTAACTTTGCACTCTTTTTCAGCAAATCTTGTAAATATTTAACATACGAGAATTGTGAAATTGTATTTGGAAAATATTTTGCTATCAATTGTCTGATAACATAAAGCCTCATAATGTCATCATTAAATGACTTCATCCAGGCTGGTAAAGTACTAGAGTATACTGGAGACAAAGCTAGAGAAGTGGGCAAACGAAAGATACAGAGAAGAGACAGAGAGAAAAGCTGCTCGAGAAAGAGATGAAAGAGATGAAAGAGCAAGTGAAAGGCAACATCTAAAAGAAATGAAGGAGTTGGAAGAAACTACCAAGCAGAAACAGATAGAGGTGGAGTCACAAACGAAGTTAAAGATGAAAGAAATGGAGATTGACTCCAACACCCAGATAGCCTCTACGAAGCTTAAAAGTCAAGAAGAACAGAATAAATTCTCCAAATATAAAGGTTTGATCAAGCCATATAGTCCAAGGCGATTCAATATCAGCTTGGACTGAAAATGTAGAATTCCAACTGAGAACTCAGAAAATACCATTAGATGATTGGGCAATGATCTACATGAGAAACCTCAGTGGGGAGCCATTAAAGGTCATAGAATCTATACCATCAGAACTAAGAGGTAACTATCAGTACATTCATGATAGAATTATGCAGCATTTTTTACTCGATGCTCCTGGATATCGGATCCAGTATTCACAGATAAAGCCCTAAGCCAACAGAAACGTTCTTAGATTATGTTTCAAACGTGCAGAGTATATTCAAGAAATGGCTGAGAGCAGCGAACGTTGGTAAGAACTTTGATAAATTACAGGACTTGATGGTGATGGATAAGGTCATATCCACCGTTCCGACCTCCTTTGCCAAGTTCCTGCAACAAGCAGACATTGAATCTATCGAAAAGCTCGAAAAACGAGGTTCTGCTTATTTTTCGGCCAACAGGGACGTATTTAAAACATCAGTACATGACACTGAGATTACTGCTTTTGTCAAAAACATACCAAGCAGGCCTTACAAGCAGAAAGACTATCAAAATAAAAATACACCATATCAGAAGCCACCACAATGTGGATACTGCAAATTGTTCCATCCGCAGTACTCCATTTGTGATAAGAGCCCCTCTTATCCTGCTCATCTAGAAATGATGATAAAAAAGCAGCAAGACAAGCGAAACTCTTATAAACGTGCTGTTAAATGCTTCTTTTGTTCAAGTTATGGCCATTATAGTTCTAAATGTTTGGGTAGGCAGCGAATGAAGGCAAACAATGCCTTACTCATCGATACGTCATCTGACGATGATAGTGTGATTGACTCTGAACTTGAAAATGTATTACCAACTAGTGAGTGTGAGAGTGTGAGTGCAGCTACTGATATATTAGACTTTAATAAGTGTGACACGTGTCACCAGTTTCATACAGATGGCAAATTGAAATGTGGGCACTTGGTACCATGTTCCAACGAAGATGCCAATGCAGCGTTAGCCTCCAGAGGCAAGTTACAGTTCTACGATGCACTGGTCAATGAACAACCATGCCATTGTTTACTGGATAGCGGAAGCACTCTACTTGGGGTCAAAAGAGACCTAGTTAAGCCAGAAGACTATACGGGTGAGTTTGTAAAATGCCGCACTTTCTCTGGCAACATAGAGAAATACCCACTGGCAAAAGTACGCATAAACACCCCTTTCCTTGCCGGCACATTTACGTGCGCGATCCTCAAAAATCCCTGTACTGAATTGATTTTGGGATGTTTACCATCGTTAAAACAGTGTACTAATGAAGAGATATTAGCGTGGAAAGAAACAAACACGGCTAATGCTGTAACGCGGTCAGATACTGAAACACATTACACTGACCTACAAAACGAAATGTTACAGTTGTTAACACCCACAGGTGCAAGTAACAGTGCTACTCGACAAGAATTCATCGAAGCACAACGCAACGATCAAACTATTACACCTTATTTTAAACTGTTAGGTGAGCGAGCGAAAGTTACTAAGAATGCATCGTGGTATTTTAAAGTACATAACGGAATCCTCATGCGTTATTACACATCAAATAACCATGAGATTCAGCAAACGGTGTTACCTGTAAAACACCGACAAAATGTGCTACACATTGCACATGAGTCACCGTTTGCTGGACATTTAGCCTATGATAAAACGAGAGCCAGAATTTTGGCACATTTTTACTGGCCTAAATTGTGTAACGACATTAAAATGTTCTGTAAATCATGTACTATATGTCAACGTTCAGTAAGAAAGGGTAAAAATGTAACAGCCAAGGGTCATTGGTCAAGAGTGGTCTCTAGGCCATGCGAAAGTATAGCGGTGGACATTACTGGACCCCTGAATCAGGTGTCGAGTAAGGAAAACCAGTGTATACTAAGCGATTATGCAAACAAGGGTACCAAAACCCTCCAGCTTGAACGCAATCAAAAAGTGCTACTATTACTACCAGATAAACGTAATTTGTTACTAACATCATGGCAAGGGCCATTCAGAGTCGAACGACAAATATCGGATGTCGACTATGAAATATCGATAAAGGGAAAATTAAAGATATTTCATATCAACATGCTGAAACCCTATTTCTCACGACAAGAACTACCGACAGACGAACAGAGTGCACCTACACCAGTTAACCGGACGACAGACGTACACAACACAACTACACTAGGTAGGGCGACAGATCATGACGACATCGCAAACACACCTAGCCAGCAAACAGTCCACACAGCTAGTACAACAACAGTACTTAATCAGACAGATGACGACGGAATAGAACTACCAGTCCCGACAGTCGACACGACAGGGACAATTGATAGCATACGGATAGAACCCAAACTGACAGACGACGAACGACAACAACTGTTAGAATTAGTAACTGAGTACAAGGACATTTTCTCTGACATCCCAGGTAAGACTGACAGAATAGAACACTCTATAATTCTGACTGATAGCACACCTATCAAATGTCGACCTTATTCCATCCCATTGAGTTACCGGGAAAATCTCGACAAGGAATTGTTAAATCTTGAGTCGAGTGGAATAATTCAGAAATCTCAGTCAGAATATTCTTTTCCTATAGTCTTAGTCAGAAAGAAGGACTCGACTATTCGTCTCTGCGTCGATTATCGGCGCTTAAACAACGTGACCAAGATTGACGCAGAGCCTATTCCATCTTGTGACGACCTAATCCTTGACATGTCAACATCCCGTATCTTTTCGAAACTAGATCTCACGAAAGGTTACTGGCAGGTCCCGATGAAAGTAGACTCTATTCCTTTAACAGCTTTCTCTACTCCTTTAGGCCTGTATGAGTGGCGCTTTCTTCCTTTCGGTCTTCGAAATGCACCAGCCACTTTTGTCCGACTAACTAGGGATCTTCTCCACGGAGTGACCAATACATCGACTTGTATTGATGACATTTGCATCCATACAGCAGACTGGACAACACACCTACTGAAACTGCGACATGTCTTTGATAGATTGCGATTATTTGGTCTTACAGTGAAACCCACCAAAGTGGAGTTGGGAATGGAAGAAATTGACTTTTTAGGCCATACAATCACCAGAGGCCAACTAAGAACTGATGATAAAATAGTGACCAAGATTCTCAATCTAACTATGCCTACGACCAAGAAACAGGTCCGTAGCTTACTTGGTCTGGTCAATTATTACAGCAAATTTATACCAAATTTGGCTGAAATCACCAGTGTTTTTTCCAATGTATTAAAAGCATCTGTAAAACTTGATGTGATGGATGCAAAGTTAATTGGTGCGTTATCAAAATTGAAACATTTATTTAGCGTTCCACCTATATTGCGTTTGCCTAACGTCAATCTTACGTATTTCCTCCATACAGACGCCAGTTCCATTTCAATATCGGGAGTCCTAGGCCAATTTTATGAAGGCAAGTTCCACCCAATAATCTACGTGAGTCGTAAGATCAGCCCGGCTGAGGCAAGATACTCAGCATCTGAATTGGAAGCGTTAAGCGTGATATATTGTATCAGAAAACTTCATCGATTCCTGGCGGGTACAGAGTTTGTTATCGAAACCGATAATTCGCCTCTTACGGTAATGCAAACAGGGGTTCATCGGAACAACAGAATTTACAGATGGTCCTTGATTTTGCAAAATTATGCCTTTACTATTAAACATTTGAAGGGCAGTTTAAACTCTTTAGCTGATACATTGAGTAGACCTTCTCGTATTGAAATACCTGAAATAGGAGAAGAGAGCGACCATACATCACCAGAAACATTGACACTGTAATTGCTTAGTGCCCTATGTGGTGATTGTGAACACTGAAGTGCGTTATCATCGCCAGTCGCTTACATTTATGTAATATAAACTTTGTCAGCATTAGTGGAATGAACAGACGCATTTGTGAATTGTCTACACCACTACCACTTATATAACCCTTGAGTGGATCGAAATTTGAGACTTGAACCTACACCAACCACTAGCATACCTTTAGTATGAACATTAACCAGGACATGAGCATAAATCAGACTTTGTCTACCTGAACGTTGTTTTCGAGGACATTCTACAGAGAACACGGCTCGAACATCACTCCTGGATGTAAATTAGTTAGTGTAGTTAATTAATATTCTTCTTCTTCTTCTTCGTTCATCCGGAGTTTTTTTTTCGGACGTGATTGCGTTGTGCCTGTTTACAGCAGAGCTGCGTTCTTGCGCCGCTAGGACAACACATCCGATTTCTGCGGGCATTTGTTGACCGGGTTAACCTTCCCGGGGGTTTCTTAGGACGTTAGACTCTCACTGTTGTGGTGTTATCTCCCATCCCAGCTGGCCCATATAGAACAGCCAAAGGCATCCTGGTCGGCCCTCAAGGGAAGGCAGGGGCAGACCATGGGCATTCCCCGCCATCCAAGGAGGCTTCCATAATTGCAGAGCTATCACACACCGCTCTGGTACTGGGCTCACCCAAGGAATCGTCACGTCCTGCACATGGCTGCTTAGCCTCACTTCCGTATATTGGGCCTTCCGTTCACCATAGGCTGTTCTTCCAGAAGCCAGAAGAATGCAGTTTGCAGATGACATCCACACAGTGAGCTTTCGATTCGGACTTTCCACGTAATGGATTTGCTATCCAAGCAATATTCCATTTTGTGCCACTAGGACACTTTTTCCACCTTTTTTGAAGCCCACACAATGAGCTTTCGATTCGGACTTTCCACGTATAATGGATTTGCTGTCCAAGCAATATTCCATTTCATGGCTCTGGCAGGCTTGTGTAACCGACATGCCTGTGGTATGAAGTGTGGCAGTCTAAATACTTCTTCATGTACATTTAAATGTCAACCTGAATACAGTTAAAGTAAGCTGCAGTCGACTTGAGCTTGTTGATATCTCCATAGAGCTTGTCCTCGAATGAAGCAGGTGTGGGCCAAAATATCTTTCTCTGTTCTGCATATATTGGGCACTCTTGCAGCAAATGTTTAGCTGTCATTTTACCAGTTCCACAATTACATTCATCTGTATCTCCTATCTTTAGTTTGTTGAACAAGTGGTATTTCAACCTGTTGTGTCCTGTGCGGAGTCTGAAGATTGCTACTTGTTCTCTTCGGTCGAGTTTGTAATATGCATCATCCTTCTGGTGGCCTGGATGCTCTGATTCCCATTTGGTTCTATAAGTGCTTTTTATCAACCTCTTTGCCTCATTATAGGTTATGTCTATGTCAGGCTGTGGTAGTCGTCCGCCCTCTTTTGCCAGTCTGTCAGCCTCTTCATTTCCAGGTATACTGCAATGTGATGGGATCCACTGTATTACAACTTTTTTGGATTTATGGCATAGACCATGGAGTGCTGCTCTTAGGTCAGCTATTTCTGTGCTGTTATTGCTCTTCAGTATTGAGACAGCTGACTTTGCATCTGTAAAGATAGCTATTTGCATCTCTTTATTTTCCTCCATCAAGAGCATTTCTGCTGCAGTTTTCAGAGCCTCTACCTCCGCTTTGAAGTTACTTGAAAACTTTCCAGTTGCCACTGAATGTGTTTTTTTCACTCCATTTTTTAAATTTAGGAGAATTCCTCCTCCTCCATTCTCTACTGAATTTTTGGCTGATCCATCTGTATATGCATGGGTCCAATTCCTGCTTGGGTAATGTTCTTTTATGTAGTTTAGGGTTATTTCTCTTCTTTCGGTTTCATGCTGAGTGTTCTTTTTCTCAATACCAGGAATGTTTTCTATCATCTCAGGCAGTTGCTGCTGTCTCCAAGCTGGGAACTTGTCTGCATTGTAAATGGGTTTGACTTTTGATATGTTAAGTATGGGATCTGCCCTAATCTTTCGTTTTGCAGTTTCTACAAAGTTGCTACGCTTCAGTCTTCCCTTTCCAAAACCACTAAACCTGTTATACATAGGGTGGTCTGTCAATCTTCTAAATTTTTCAGCTTGTTGCTGGGCTCTGCTATCTCTTCTATCCTGCATTGGTTGTAAACAAGTGATCTTTTCTAATTCATTAATAGGCGTTGTCTTCATTCTTCCAGTTATGATTCGCATTCCTTGATTTTGGACTCTACTTATTTTGTTAAAGTTTTACTTAGCCGCTGTTGCCCAAGCTGCAATGCCATATTCCAATACTGGCCTCACCCGTCCAGTATATAACTTCTTGAGAACTTTTTCATCTGCTCCCCACGTTGTACCAGCAAGCTTTTTCATGATTGCCATTCTTTGCCTTGCTCTTGTTCGATTTTTCTCAACCTGTGTCTTCCATGTCAGGCGACGATCAAAGGTGACTCCTAGATAGTTTGTATTTTCTTCATGGCGCAATATTTTTCCATTCAATACCAGCTTAGGTTGCTGAGTTTTAGTTGAGAGGGAGAATACTGTGCATGTTGTTTTCTCCTCACTTATCTTCACTAGCCATGATTTTGACCAGTCCTCTAGTGATAATAGGGCTTGCTGGATTCTGCTGTTAGCTGTACTAATATATTCTTCAGATGTCCATATGGCTAGGTCATCTGCAAAGGATGATGTGTGTACTCTGGCTGGAAAATTTTCCGTGATGTCGTTTATATATGCTAGGAATAATGTTGGTGAAAGAACTCCTCCTTGGGGGACACCTTGCTCCAACAGCATCATTTTGCCGGTTTGTCCTTGTACTTTTGTCCTGGCAGTTCTGTTCTCAAGGTAGTGGCTGATCCATTTGTACATTTTCCCACAAACATGCATTTTTTGCAGTTTTACTTTCAGTCCTTCCTTCCATACTTTATCAAATGCTTTTGGTAAATCTATCCAGACCGCTAGTGTGTGCTTTTTCTCTTGGAAGGCATCCTCTATTTCCTGAGCTATATAGGTTATTTGATCTTCAGTGGATCTGTACTTTCTGAATCCTGCTTGGTGAGGTGTTAAGAGTTGGTTTTCTTCCAAATGCCATGTTAGCCTGCCATTGATAATGCGTTCCATTAATTTTCCTACACAGCTAAGAAGACTGATAGGTCGATATCCATTTGGTTCTTCCAGGTCTTTTCCTTTCTTTGGGACTGGTATTAGTATAGCTTCCTTCCATGCCTGTGGGACTATTCCCCTCTTCCAGCTGTAATTTAGGACTGCTAGTAGTTTCTTTTTTGCCTTAGTGCCTAGTCCTATTAGCATTTCATTTGTGATTCTATCCTTTCCTGGTGATGTCTTCTTTTTTAGGGTATTCATTGCCTGTTCCATTTCTTCCATTGTTAGATTTGCCATCATATATTCTGCTGCTGTCTCTGTATATCTATGATGTATCTGTTTATCTTTGATTGCTTTCTTCTGTTCGGCTGTAATATCAATGTGGTTTGCACTGGCATAGTGTTCCATTACTGCATTTGCAGCCTTTTTTCCTGTAAGCAAGGCATTTCCTTGTTTAATTGTTATTTGTTTGTTTCTAGGTCCTTCATTGTTCATGGCTTTCACTAGTTTCCATAGTTTGTTTCCATCCCTGTCAAAATTCAGGTTTTCTGTTTTTTTCCTCCAACAATTTCTTGTTGTTTGATTTACTGTTCTTTTATATTTTGCTGAGATGGCTTTGAGAGAGATGTTCGCTTCAGTTGTTTGTTCTCTCTCTGCGGTCTTCCTAGCATCTTCAACTTTGTCCTCCAAAATTTGTAGTTCCTCAGTCCAGTATGGTTTGTAATTTTTCCTCGCTCCTCTTGGAATAGACTCAGTGGCCGCCTGTATTATTGCTCTGTTTAGACTTTCCACCATTTGCTTCATGTTGCCATATCGTGTATTTATATTTTCACAATATTTGTCTTTTAGTATGGAAAATCTGTCCCAATCTGCTCGTTTGTAATTCCAGCGGGGCAAAGGCTTTTGCTCCTGTGGAACATACTCCATATTTATTACAAGCTTGATTGGTCTGTGGTCACTACCTGCTAATTGGTCAAGCACATGGCGATCGATTTTGTGGAGGATGTCTCCTGTGCAGAAAGCTAAGTCTGGAGTAGAAGTGGTAAGCCATCTTCTGGAGTAGAAGCTCGGTGTGTCATCCGCTTTGTTGAGTAGATGGAGATTTGAGTCTATTTCCCAGTCCTCCAATTCATCTCCTCTTTTGTCAGTATCTGGGTATCCCCATCTTTCTGAACGGCTATTAAAGTCTCCGACAATAATGCAGTTTGTGTCAGTTATTTTCATGTTTGAGAGTGTAAGGTCCTTATCTGCTGGGCTATACAGATTGTAGATTCTTAATTTCACGTCCATTATCATTTTATCAACACTTATAATTTCCGTTTGGTTGTCAGAGATCACAGATACTTCGCTGCAAGGTATTGTATCTCGTGTAAGTATTAGAACTCCTCCTTTGTGTCCTTTGCGGTCGAAACGTGTGGCCTGATATCCTCTGACTGAGAATTTGCGATTGGCGTTGAGGTGTGTCTCTTGAATGCATGCCACATCTATTCTATCTTTATGAAGACGCTGTGTTAGGGAGTCTTTCTTCTTGTAAACTCCTTCGGCATTCCACTGTAGTATGTTGAGTGTCCGGGGTATTTGGTCAATAGCTCTTAACCTACTCCTCTGTGCCTTGACTCCACGGCACAGGGGAAGGTGACCACCAGTAGTCATGAGTGGACCCCCTCGAGGCAGGGGGCCCGGCACTATCGCCGACTGATGGGACTTCACGGGATTAGCACCATAACGATTAATTTTGATTTGTGACATCATGAATTAAGTTACGTTGCACTGTTTTGTCAAGCCTGTGGCTCAGTACATCCGATTTCGACAAGCATTTATTCGGGATGCTTTCCCTAGCCTTTGACTGTCCCCAGTCTACCTACAAGGCAGCAGGTTTTACGTTGCACTGCTTTGTCAAGCCTGTGGCTCAGTACATCCGATTTCGACAAGCATTTATTCGGGATGCTTTCCCTAGCCTTTGACTGTCCCCAGTCTACCTACAAGGCAGCAGGTTTGTGTGTCTCTTCGTCTGGTCCCTCTCCCTTGACCTGTCCGACATGGGTGGCCCTACCAGTAGCTGTGCTACCGTCGGCATAGCTCTTGGGGTCATTGGGACGCACAAGCCCCTCTACCTCGTCACGGTGGACACACAGCAGAGGGGAATTAATATTGATTTGTGATATGTATATAACATGTTTTTATAAACAGTCGCGTGTAACTTCATATTTTGTAGAAATATTAGAATTATTTATTTAAGATTTACCATATAACTTTATTTAGGACATTTCATACTTATAATTTACCTATAGTTAGTTAAGAACCTAGTTAAGTTAACATCCACATCATAGTACATTTATTTATCACCATTTAAACTCATTTAGTTAGAAAAGTTAGTTAAAACATCACTTACAAATTAACACCATCATTTAATAATTTAGATCATTTTAGTTACTAAACTACTTTAAGGTAAATAACCCATTTTTCTTAAATTAAATTAATTAGTTAGATTATTTCCCTTAGATAAATTTAGAACAGTGCACCAACTCATAATAGTTAGTTAGAACAGCGTTTACAATAGGATTGGGGTAACTAATCCGTTTCAATCATGTATATTTGTATAAATAATTGACGAGTGCATAAAGACGGCACAATCATTTGGCTCGAATACGCTTGTAAATTCAGCCAGCACATTTAATGTATATAATTTTGGTTCATCCATGCACTTATTTTTGAACCAGATTGTAATGACGACCAAATATTTTAAAACCAATTTAGAATGAAAGTTGAACGAAAGATGCGTGAATGAGAGAGAAAGAAGAACGAAAGATGCATGAACGATAGAGAGAAATAAATTAAATTAGGAGAGTGAGAGAGATGTAGCGATAATTTTTTTCACCGCTTAAAACGACTTATTTTGACTTGTCTGTGTCAATCTGTGTAACCAATGTGTTGTCTATTTTTATAAGTGTGTAGCAGCCATACTTTAGTGTTAAACATAGGGAACGTATTTTGAGCATCTTAAAACGGCACTGTAGACATAAATTAGCATAACACACTCAGTTGTGACTACAGTAAACCGCTTTACGGCGCTCGAAACAATACACACACGTAAATTAGAAACGCAAACACATGTCAGTTAGTTAAGTACATTGTAGTTTATTAGAGAACACACAACTAACCAGAAAAACAAACAGATAATCGTACATACACCATTACTTTCAAAGAACCATTTCAACAGGGGACACAATAATATCTCTAAAAATACCTTAATGTAACACTTAAAGATTCTTTCACAAGCGGAAGCTAAAAGGTGAAGAGTGGCACATAGAACACGCATACGAGTTGGGGCAAATATTATATGAGAGCATTAATATTTTATTGTCCATGTTTTGTACTCTTGATAGAGGCAAGTTGTTGGGGTTGTTAATTTTGGACAATCGGAGGACAGGCCATATGGCATGGTTCCGGATCATACAATTCTCGTAAATATAATGACGGTTTAAAGCCAACTGTACTAGTGGAATGAGCTACTCAATTAGCCAAGTGAAGGAATACAAGAGTGTAACGAAGGAAATAAGAGATCTTGTCCTATCCCCATAGAAGAAGAAGAAAACTCATCAAGTCTTCGACAAAATTAGACAATTTTTGTAACATTACTTGTGTTACTCCCACAACTTAAAAGTTTGTAACACAACAGGGGAGGAACGAGAGCTTGTCAAAGACTTGAGAGGAAGCTCTAAGCTCTGAGAGAGCTAAACAGAGCTTATTAGGGGACAGGTGACGTAATAGGACAGGAGACCAGACAGGAGAGACACCAACGCTATAAATAGCTATAACGGGACACACTTGTGTCAACAAGAAGGGCAACCAGTGCAACTGAGCTGGTGTTACCCAAGAACCGGGGAAACCTAGCTCACGAGGTGAGGACCAGGTAACTGTGCTCAACACAGCCTAGGGCCCAGCACGTAAACCAAACATTGCACGCTGAGCTGAATTGCTAGTGGCTGAATACGCCACGCTCAGCGAGCTCAGACAGGACCGAGACGGCGTCGGAATCAGACGTTTAATCCGCTAGGAAGACTTTGTAGTGATAAAGGACAGTATAATAGTATAATAGCCTAGCTTAGCTTCAGTGATTATAATAGTTATATCATCCTCTCATCCCATCTTATCACCATCACATTATAAGATGTTTAATACCGTTGTGGTATTCCGCTCGTGGAGCCTTTGTATAATCTGCTCCGAATAAACTTGTACTCTTTTGCAAACGAGACGAGTTGTCACTTTCGTTTAGTGCAAAAGAAGAGAATCCGTGTATGCCTGTCGCAAGTAGGTTGCTGACACTTGTCTTACAGATCTTGTCAGCCTGAAGCTAGCAGTGAGTGAATGGTTCACTAAGACTTTGCTTTCGGGGTTGTTATACAAAATCTGTATCCACTTTCTGTAGTACTGTCCTATATTGCAGTGTTCTAGGGTTTTGTGCAAATAGGAGTGTGCGATTCTGTCAAAGGCCTTCTCTTGGTCCAAAGATAAGAGGGAGGATTGACAGTCTTTCTGGTGTGTGTACGTTATAATGTCTCTAATGAGGTGTGTGTGGTTTAGTATATTCCTGTGCTGTACACTACATTGCTGGTTTGGGTGTACTAGTTTTGGTAGAAATTGTGTGATTTTGTGTTATTGTGATTTGGCCAGAATTTTGTAATCTGTGTTAAGAAGTGATATTGGTCTGTAATTTTTCAGTTGTGTCTTGTCTGTCTTTGCTTTGTGTATAAGTGTTATATAAGATATGTTGCAACTATCAGGGAGTTCTTGTTTGTCAAAGGCTTCTTGATAGTCTTTTAGAAGAAGGTTACCTATGATAGGAAAGAATTGTTGATAGAATTCTACTGTTAATCCGTCTGGTCCTGGTGTCTTGTATTTGTTCATTTTACTAAGTGCATGTGTTATGTTTTCTAATGTCAATTGTGTGTCCAATATCTCTTTGTCTGTGTCTGATATCTTTTTTGTATATTGTAAGAAGCTATCTTGTATTTGTGTGTTTACTGTCTCTGCTGTAAATAAGTGTGTATAGTATTGCTGGAATGCTTCTGTTATACATGTGGTTTCTGTTTGTGTGATTCCTTGCATGTCTATTATTGTGTTTATCTGTTTGCTACGCTGTATGTTTTGTTCTATTGCCATGTATTGTTTGCTGGGTGTCTCTTGTGTAATGGTGTTGAGTTTTGTTCTAATTAGTGCACCCAAGTATCTGTGCTGTTGGTCTTGTTCCAGTTGCGTTTCTAATGCATGCAAGTATGGTGAGTTTCTGTCGGTTTGCTTTGTTAAATGTATTGCTGTTTGTATTCACTGGTCTTGTTGTAGTCTACGCTTGTGTATGACGGATGCTAGTTGTTGTGTCCTGCTCCGTATTGTGTTTTTAGTAAGTCCCAGTATTGTCTAATGTTGTCAGTTGGTATACTATCAGTGTATGTATGTATCAGGTCTGTCATATATTGTATATATTCTGCGTTTTGGAGTAATGTGTTGTTAAATTTCCAGTGTGGTGATCGTTTGAAAGGTTGTGTGGGTGTGTTATTTATAGTGATGTGTGCTAGTATTGCTTTGTGGTCTGTATACTGGAGAGTTTCTTGTAGGTGTTTAGTTTGTTTTATGTGGTGTGTTGATGGTACATATATTCTATCTAACCTAGATTATCTGTTATGTGCATGGTTTCTGTGCGTTGTATCGTGACTGTTGGGGTGTTTGTGCCTGAATGCGTCTACTAGGTTATGTGTGTCAATTATGTATTGCAATGTATTAAGTTGATTCATGTCGTCTTGGTCGGCTCTTCTTAACTGCGTTTTCACTTCCCCGCCTATTATGTCAGCCGAAGCTAAACAACAATTAAAATCACCTGCTAAAACAACATGCCTCCCTCTGAATGTCTGTGCTAATAGGTTTTCTAAGTGTTCGAAGAATTGTGGTTGGTAGCTGTAATTTGCTGGGGCATGTATGTTGACTAAAGCGTATGTGTGTGTGTTGTTTCTAACGTGTATGATGGTAATGTCTCTTTGGTCGTCCTTGTGTGTGCCAGTAATTTCCCATTTATCTGAAGTCTGCAGTATAGCGGTTCCAGAACCCGTACGATGTGTCGACAGACTGAAGCATGAGTGTCTGAGCCCTAATTGTGTAGTGATTTGCTTTGCGTGTGTGTATTCGCATATGTTTGTTTCTTGTAGGAGAATGAAATCGGGTTTGTATTTGTGTATGAGTGTGACGATGTGTTTTTGTTTTGTGCGTAAACCTGAAATGTTCAGACTAATAATAACAATATCATTAGTCATCATAAATTAATCAAAACAAGCAAATTATATTGTTGACTAACAGTAATAAGAAATCAGATACGAACGAAGTTTTCTAGTTGAGATAGGTATTTTTTCTTGTTGTCTTGGTGCAGACGTGATCTGATTGTAGATGTTGAAACAGTAGGCCACCTTCTTCGGTTTCAGTGTCAGTGTCAGTGTCAGTAGTGTTCTTAGATGTCAATTCTGATTTAGTTATATCATCAAAGGTGTCGTTGCTGATGGTTTCGTCAGTATTTTCGGTTTGTCTTTCCTTCTTTTTTGGCGTTGATTTGGTTGGTGAGTTTTCTTCTTCTTCTTCCTTAGTACTGCTAGTTGAGTTTGGACTTAAACCTCGTAGTTGTCTTTTTCTGGTTTTGGAGTGGTAAACAGTTGTAAAGGGTTCTTCTGTTTGCGTTTCTAGAATATAGTTTTCTTGATTGTCAATTCTTTGACAACGGTCATCAGAAATACCCAACGTGGGTGTAACGCACCATACATGTGAGAATGTTAAAAACAATTAATGTGCTGTTGAAGCAATATAAAAAGATGAGTTAGAAAATTTTCACTATTTAAATAGATGCATTATTTTTATGAAAACTATGAAAATGCCTTAAAGATTATATCATTATTTATTATAACTCATATGCCTGTAAATAACTATGGATAAATAGTTTATAAATCTTTGAAAACGATGCAACAATCTATATATAGAGTAATAGGAATGTTATTAAACGTTATGCCCCTTGAAATAACTTTTCTTATGTTATGTCCCCTTGCTATATTGAAATGATAATGTAAATTTAATTATTAAATTTTCAAAGTAAATACTATTTTAGTTAGTAAAATACTATGAAAGTCGGTTGCACAGGAATGAAAAGAAGGCGTGTAGAAAATTTCATCTCAATCGGATGGACCGTTATCGAACGCAGCCAATACATCTCCACATACCCACCCACAAACACACATAAATTCTGTTTATATATATATATATATATATATATATATATATATATATATATATATATATATATATATATATATATATATATATATATATATGTGTGTGTGTGTGTGTGTGTGTGTGTGTGTGTGTGTGTGTGTGTGTGTGTGTGTGTGTGTGTGTGTGTGTGTGTGTGTGTGTGTGTACATTATAGTATAGTAACAGTAGCTGTTCGTGCATACTGCCCCAGCACTGGTTTGGCTGGGAAACATACCCAGTTTTGGCCTGCGAACCTTGTGGTAATATAGAAAATTTGAGTGGCCTCTTGCCAGCAGACAACTACCTCGTTCATTTCGCTGATTGACTCGAAGCGGAGAGGACACAGGGGCCATAATACCAGCTGTAAATTACATTTTTTTTTCCCGTTGGAAAAAAAACCAAAAAATAAAAACCCCCT
>JACEFZ010026197.1:0-86224 GCA_014155875.1 Cepaea nemoralis | reverse complement strand
ATATTATATATTATATATATTATAATATGTTTTATATATATATATACATCTTACAACTTTTAAGGCATTTCGAAATCTTCTGTTGCTGATGCAGTCAATCTGATTTCTGGTTTTATTGGCACGACTCCCCCATGTCCACAATATCTTTGGATGTTGTTGATACTAGGTGTTCCCAATAATCACATCATTTTTTTTTCGCCCACTGTACACGTCTGCAACCTGTTTCATTTAGATCCCCTTCTCCATAAATGCCTACTGCGCATCCGTCTTCTTGATTTCCAACATTAGCATTAAAGAAACCCATTATGATATTAAATTATGAATGCCTGCATTCCTTGAAGTCATTCTCCATATCAGTAAAGCATTCATTGATGCTGTAATCTCTACACTCTGTTGTTGGTGCATAAACTTGTATGATGTAGAGATCAAGAGGTCTACCACTTAACTTTACCATTAATATTCTATCTGACACAGTCCAATATTCTTTGATAGATGTTGATCTCTCCAGACCCTTTATAAGAGCTGCCACTCGTTGTTGATTTTTTTTCTCTCCATCAGAATGAATTATGTTATATTCCTCGTATGTTATCATACCCATTACTTTCCATTTGGTCTCAATGTACCTACAATGCTAATACTCGGTCTTTTCATTTCTTGCTCCACTTTCTTATATTAAATATTAATCTGTTGCACTCAGTCGCTTGCTGACGGTCTGGAATCAACTGGTGCACAAGGCTACCCCTACCGGGCGAAGCTGCTCCAATGGATTACTCATTTAATACGTGTTTCTGATTATCTGTTAAATTATTAAACATGATTATCTTTGCATCTATAAAGAAAGTACTTTGCCATTGCTTTTCTTCTTGGCGGTGACTATTCTGTCTCAAAAAATGAATCCTCTGCCTATCTTCGTGAAATAGGAGACCATAATCTACAACTATCTGTCGGCTACTCTATACATCATCCACCACCTGCACGCATGACTTTACGTTACCCGGATCGGGGGACTAAACGGGTACTCTTGCTCAAGTTCCCGTATGCTAGCGGAGGGAAGGAGGCACCTTACTTTCTCTGTGATAGGGGATACCCTTATTCTGCCACCCTTTTAAACAATAATCTAATATGGTAATAAATCGACAAAACTTGTAAAAACATTTTGAACAACAATCTACAATGTCAACAAATCATGAAAACTTGATGTATCAACGTTTTGAACAACAATTTACAATATTAACAAATCAGCAAAACTTGATCTAACAAAGTTATGGAAAATAGTGTGAGAAGAAACATTCAGTTACAATAAACCAATATGCGTAGTAAATTGTTTGAGCCTATCAGCGAAAGAAAACTAGGAGGCACTGAACGTGAGAAATAGGAAGCAAAGTCTAGTCAATTGCTTGAACTTTGGCAACGGACGTAGAAAAAAAACAAGGTATGATTTGATTCTGTGGTTATCGGATCAATAAAGAAATCGTTTTCTTTACTCACCGTCTCAGACAGAGTTGGTCCTTGGCAAAGACAGGCGAAAAGATGTTACTTTGATTTGAGGTCATAGTTTTGTAGCTTGCATTCTTGTCACAAAGAAATCGGTGAAATAGAAATTTAGAATTGTTTGCATAACTTGAGTTTGGTAGCCGCTGTAGTGTAGTGGCTAAATTTTCTTCTGCCATCGCGGTGGTCATGCGTTCGAGTGCGCATCAAGGAGGGCTTTTAAATTTACTTCGGCTCCCATTTTGATCTCGGCCTAAAATGGGTACCAGAAAATGTCAGGGAAGTAAAGGCAGCCTTCGTGTTACTAATCACATAACAACCAAGTGCTGATTGGTCTATTAAAATATGGGTCCTCCAAGTATCTCTCAGGTATCCGAGAAGCCTGAATGTCCGATACACCACCTTGGATCAGAGGCGAATGTAGAATCAATTTCTTATTTTGTAAAAACCATACTGCGTGAATAGTAGGATATTTGTTGGAGCTAGAAGCGGACATACTATATAACCATTCATATATCAGATATGGAATGTTATCTTAGTCTCGCTCCTAGAAAAGTGTCTTTCATTTGACTACACGACCAAGGCCCTGGTTACAATAAGATAAGTAGCGTTTGTCTATTTTGTATGTAGCCTCGGTGTCTGTTTATTGTTTGTACACTGGAGAAGGCACTAGCCACAAAGTCCATTATGTCACTAATAGCTGTGTTCTAGTAAAGCTTACCAATTTTACTTCTTGTTTTTCTTGTTTTACTCTTAGAATACCGTAAGACCAAGAAGAAGAAAAGTGCTGATAATCTGCACGAACTAACATCGAAGAAAGCTGACTCATAAACAGCAACATGTCCCTTCAGCTGAAATACATTGGCCAATTTAAACATCGCATTGGTTTGGGAAGAACAGTGATGGAAGGCACGGTTTCTGGAGTAACAAGCAATGGTCCAATGGTCGTCAAAACTTAGTTATCTTTGACAATTTATTAAGTATAATACTCATTGACATTGATCATAATCACGCTCTGGTCCAATAGCATGGAGTTGGACCCAGGACACTGAAGTCATCTAGCGCATGAACATGAATGAAGCTGGTCAAGGTTCCAGAACCTTTATGGAGGGCCTCAATTAGAGCGAAGTTCTGGAAAGGGCCTGTTTCAAGAAGATGATGATGCTGATGACGTTCCGTTATATTCTACAGAGACTGTTCAACATTATTAAACACACAGTATTTATTTATCATGAGATGTGTATGTGATGAAGGTAGCAATAGTTTCATCTTATGAATGCCACTCTATTGTGTCTCCACCTTGAATCTCCCTCTATTGAATCTCCACCTTGAATGCTCCTCTATTATATCTACAGCTTGAATGTAGCGCTCATGTCTCTCTAACTTGAATGTCCCTCTATTATATCTCTACCTTGAATGTTCCTATATTGTGTCTTCACCTTCAATGTCCCTACGTTGTGTCTCGACCTTGAATGTCCATCTCTTGTGTCTCCACCTTCAACGCCCATCTAATGTATCTCCACCTTTAACGCCATCCAATATATCTCCACCTATTAACACCCATTTAATGTGTCTCCACCTTGAATATCCCTTTATTGTAGTTGTCAGAGTCCTTGATGAAGTGTAAGAGAGGACACAGGGCAAGGACAGGACATAGATAGAGCATGGGTAGAGTAGGACAGGAACTGCATACTCAGTGGGAGAAAGGACATAGGGTTAGAGACTGGACATGTCCTTGAATGACAGTTCAACCTTGGACTAAACGACCTGAGACGTCAGCCGTCAACAGACGGGTGAAGGACAGAACGACACCAGAATACCAAGACACCCGACGTGGCACGGACGACACGTGGGTCAAGTACCACGTGACCACAGACCGAGGCAAGAGAGATCAGACGGGCTTTGACTGTGGTTGAGTGAGGAGTATTAGGGTTACAGGAGAGAATGAGTGTGCTGAATGCCTCATGCTAGAGATTTACTATTATTGTGAGAGTGTCGATATGAGACAGCCTGTGCGCTAATGTTCAAATGAATTGTGATACTAGAACGCATGAGTGCTTTGCTGATTAATGTTTATGCGATTTACTAGTTTTGTCAGAGCGTGATTATGATCAATGTCAATGAGTATTATACTTAATAAATTGTCAAAGATAACTAAGTTTTGACGACTCATTTGCATCTTATGTATTATATAACTGTCACGTCTTTTGTGACGAGCTATGACTGATTGAGACGTTGACATGTATCTTCACCATGAATGTCCTCTTGTTGTGCCTCCACCTTGAATGTCCCTATGTCATGTCTCCACCTTGAATGTCCCTATGTCATGTCTCCACCTTGAATGTCCCTAAGTCATGTCTCCACCTTGAATGTCCCTATGTCATGTCACCACCCTGAATGCCCCTATGTCATGTCTCCACCTTGAATATCCCTATGTCATGTCTCCACCTTGAATGTCCCTATGTCATGTCTCCACCTTGAATGTCCCTATGTCATGTCTCCACCTTGAATGTCCCTATGTCATGTCTCCACCTTGAATGTCCCTAAGTCATGTCTCCACCTTGAATGTCCCTATGTCATGTCTCCACCTTGAATGTCCCTATGTCATGTCTCCACCTTGAATGTCCCTATGTCATGTCACCACCTTGAATGTCCCTATGTCATGTCACCACCTTGAATGTCCCTATGTCATGTCACCACCTTGAATGTCCCTATGTCATGTCACCACCTTGAATGTCCCTATGTCATGTCACCACCTTGAATGTCCCTATGTCATGTCTCCACCTTGAATGTCCCTATGTCATGTCTCCACCTTGAATGTCCCTATGTCATGTCACCACCTTGAATGTCCCTATGTCATGTCTCCACCTTGAATGTCCCTATGTCATGTCTCCACCTTGAATGTCCCTATGTCATGTCACCACCTTGAATGTCCCTATGTCATGTCACCACCTTGAATGTCCCTATGTCATGTCTCCACCTTGAATGTCCCTATGTCATGTCTCCACCTTGAATGTCCCTATGTCATGTCTCCACCTTGAATGTCCCTATGTCATGCCTCCACCTTGAATGTCCCTATGTCATGTCTCCACCTTGAATGATCCGCTGTTGTCTCTCCAACATGAATGCCCCTCTATTGTGTCTCCAACCTGAAAGTCTCTCTATTGTGTCTTCTCTTTAAGGTGGAGACACAAAAGAGAGACTTTCAAGGTGGAGACACAATGGTCGTATAGTCGAATGAAAGTCTCTTTTCTAAAAGTAACACTAAGATAATAGTCTAACTCTGATATATAAATGATTATATAGTATGCCCGCTTCTAGCGCCAGAAAATATCCTGCTTTTCACGCACTAGGCTATACGGTTTTCACAAAATAGAAAATGGTGTTACACTCGCCTCTGATCCTTTATGTAATGTATAGGGCATATTGTATTCTGTCTCCACCTTGAATGTTCGCTGCTGTGTCTCCAACGTGAATGTCCCTCTATTGTCTCCAATTTGAATGTCCCACTATTGTGTCTCCACCTTGAATGTCCGTCTGTTGTGTCTCAGTCTAGAAGAGATAATGGGGCTTGCTTGTTCCAGTAACCTCACGATTTAGTCGAGTCGACTCAGTGAATTTCTCGAGTCTCCATCTTGAATGTCCCTGTGTTGCGTCTCCACCTTGAATTAGTGAAGAACAAATACAACACTTTTACAATGAAATAGAAATGGCAATAGCTCAAATTGGATCACAAGAAATAAAAATAATAGATTTTAATACAAAAGTAGGAAAGGGAAAAATAGAGGATATAGTGGGGAATTACGGTTTAGGTACAAGAAATGAATGAGGAGAGAAGCTAATAGAATGGACAAATATTAATGATGTGATAATTGGAAACACATGGTTTAAACACCATAAAAGACGACTATACACATGGAAAATCCCTGATATGAAAATACGCAACCAAATTGACTACATACTTATTAATAAAATATTTAGAAATGCATTAATTAATGTAAAGACAATGCCTGGTGCTGACGGTAATAGTGATCATGTACCACTATGTTGACAAATAAAAGTTAGATTAAAGAGAGGGGAAAAAATGGCTTAAGAACCTGAGACTTAATAAAGAGGTTATGAAAGTAGATAAAGAAATTCAAGAACAATACAGAGTGACTGTGAAAAATAGGTACAATGCAATAGCTAAAATACAGAGTATAAATGATCAATGGGAAATGTTAAGGGGCTCAATTCATAAAACTAGCAAAGAAATATTACCGGAGAGAAGCCAAACAGCTAAGAAAAAATGGATGAATGAAGAGATCTTAATGCTGATGAACAAAAGGAAACAGAATAAAAATGACAAACAAGAATACGCTAAGATAAATAAAGAAGTAAGAGATAAATGTGTGAAGGCAAAAGAAAGTTGGTTAAACGAGCAATGCAAACAAACTGAATTAAATTCCATTAAAGATCAAAAAAGTATGCACAGACAAATCAGTGAGCTCACAGGAAGAAAAATAAGAATAAATACAGGGTGTTTGAAATCAAAAACAGGAAAGATATTATTGGAGGAAGGTGCTATAATGAAGAGGTGGAATGAGTATATAAGAGAATTATATAATGGAGAAAGGGAAGAATTAACAGAAGAAAGTAACTTAGAAGGCCCACCTATTCTAAAAGAAGAAGTCGCTGACGCTATGAAACATATGAAGAAAGGAAAAACAGCTGGGCCAGATGAAATCACAGTAGAAGAATTAGAAGTATTGGGAGAATTTGGGGTAGATATATTAACCAAAATGCTAAATGATATTTACAACAGTGGATATTTACCGAGCGATATGGTAAAATCTGTATTTATAGCAATACCAAAGAGACCAGGAGCAATTGAATGTGAAGATTTTCGTATAATTAACCTCATAAACCATGTCACTAAGCTTCTACTCAGAATTATAATGAGAAGAACAAGAAAGAAAATAAAAATGGAAATTAGTGAAGAACAGTACGGTTTTATGGAAGGAAAGGGTACAAACAATGCAATATATATATTACGAACACTAATAGAAAGGTCAATAGAGAAACAGATGGACATATATTTATGCTTCATAGAATATGCTATGGCATTTGATAAAGTAAAACATGATGAGCTGATTAAAATGTTGGAAGATATCAACATTGATGGGAAAGATTTAAGAATAATAAAGAATATATACTGGAACCAAGTAGCAGCAAATAAAATGGGAAATAAAGAGGGTAGTTACGAACAGATAAAGCTAGGAGTACGACCGGGGTGTGTCTTGTCACCCGATCTCTTCTCCCTATATAGCGAAGTAATAATGAGAGAGATCAAAGAGAAGCCAGGAATACTAATCGGAGGATATAATATAAACAATATACGCTATGCAGATGACACAGTATTGGTGGCGGATAGTGCAACAGACCTACAACAATTGTTGGACATTGTAGTATCAGAGAGTGCACAGAAAGGTCTCTCCTTGAATATCAAGAAAACAGTAACAATGGTGATATCAAAGAAAATGGGGACACCAAAATGTGACATAGAAATAGAAGGGGAAATTCTCAACCAAGTGGATAATTTTAAATACCTAGGGGCACTTATAACATCGGATGGAAGATGTACAACAGAGATTAAGAGCAGAATAGGGCAGGCAAAAGCCACATTTCAGAAAATGAAGAGTATCTTATGTAATAAGTCGCTATCAATGAATGTAAGAAAGAGAGTTCTAAAATGCTATATAGAACCAGTTTTGCTGTATGGCAGCGAATCTTGGAATGTAAATGAACAAATTAGGAAGAACTTAGAAGCAACAGAGATGTGGTTTTTAAGACGAATGTTGCGAATTCCTTGGACTGCCAGAGTAACTAACAACGATTGCCTGAAAGAGGCTAATGAAACTAGAACACTATATACAACAATAAGAAAGAGACAAACAGCTTTCTTTGGTCATGTGATGAGAAGAGAGGCATTGGAGAACATCGTGACAACTGGAAAGATCGAGGGGAAGAGAGGCAGAGGCAGACCAAGAGAAATGATGCTGGACGGATTGAGACGGTGGCATGGAGGAATATCATCAGCAGAGATGATCCAGAACACCAAAGACTGAGATCTGTGGAGAGCCGTGAACGCCTACGCCAGCCGGCACGGCACTTGATGATGTTGATGATGTGTCTCCATCTTGGAGAGACAATTGCTTATTCCAGGTAACCCCACGAGCTATGCCCCACAACAGCGCAGCTACTGGTAGTATCTCCTATGTCAGGAAAGGTCTGGGGGTAAGAACTGGACGAAGAGAAACACAAATACGCTGCTTTGTATGTGGATTGGAGGAAGTCAAAGGCTTGTGAAAGTACAACGGAAATAATGCTTGTCGAAGTCGAATCTACTGAGTCACAGGCATGGTCAAAACGTTCCACGCGGTTCATATGATGAAATTCTATGAATGAAGACTACAGTTTACAATAGTTAATGGAAATCACATCTTTAAGGTTATCCAGCATCATTGCATAACGTACTTTAATGTATGATCATGTCATCGCCTTTGTTAATAATTTTCAGTTCTTGCTTTTATGAATAATTGTTTCATGTTTGCAATGATCTATTACGCGAAGATAACAACTCTACAGTATTGTACAGCTAAAGAATGTATGCAACGAAAGATAGATAAGGAAAGGCAAGGACATATTTTCTAGCATTTATTCGAGCCGTGGAAAAATATCAGCACACGAACTGATATAGTCTATTTGGGATCGCAATGTTGTGGAGAAAAATGATTCCCAACACCAGTCGGTAAGGCGCCTAATGATGATGAATGTTCTGATATTTTATCATAGATTGCACTTGTAGTTGTTATTCGCTTTTTCTACGCCCTGTCTCGGTTTTCTACAGCAAAACATAGGACCCAGACTTTTCCATTCTATGTCTATTGTTGCAGCAGAAAATAAGACCCAGACATGAATTTTCGGATCCTCGTTATCCCCGGGATATTTCATGACGTTGTACAATCATGTTTCACGGCAGTTTGCTTAATTCCTTTAGTAATGCTTAACGTGTTTTGTGCACCCGGGTCTTTATGCCACTCGATTTTCCGCCTCGTTTGTTCTACACGTGCACGCGAGATGGCTGTCTCTTTTAAGTGTGGTTTACACAAACTCAAATTCAAACAAGAAGAGTCACGAGAAATAAGTTCTGTTTTTAGATTTCTTTAGAAAATATACCCTGGACATGTGAATTGGGAGCGAGTGAGCGAGGAGGGATTAGAGACAGAGTTCGTATGTGAGTGGGAGACTAGGGGCTAGACAGAGATGCCGTGAGTGTGGGATAATCAGAGACAGACAACGAGACAGTGTGTAAAAGATAGGCAGGCACGGAGAACTGGACAGTGTGTGTCCGTGTGTATGAGAGAGAGTAAAGGGGAGATGGGGTGTGGGTATGCGTGTAAAGAACTAGTAGATTATATATATTTTAGAGAGAGAGAGTGAGAGAGAGAGAGAGAGGGGAGAGAGAGAGAAGAGAGAGAGAGAGAGAGAGAGAGAGAGAGAGAGAGAGAGAGAATGTTGGGAAAGATATAGAGAAGCAAGAGAGGGAGATAATGTTTGTGAGAGACAATAAGAAGCGAGAGAGATAATGTTTGAGAGTGAGATAACGAAAGGCAAGAGAGAGAAAGAGAGAAATGTGTGAGTAAAAGAGTGACAAGCAAGAGAGAGAGAATATTTTAAGAGACAAAGAAGAGAGAGAGAGAGAGAGAGAGAGAGAGAGAGAGAGAGAGAGAGAGAGCATGCTTGTAAGAGACAGACAAAAGCAAAGAAAGTGATAATGTTTGTAATAGACAAGAGAAGCAAGAGAGAATATTTTTAAGAGGCAGAGAAAAGCAAAGAAAAAGATAGACTATTTGTGAGAGATATAGTGACGCAAAGAGAGAGAAAATAGTTGTAAGAGACACGGAGAAGCAAGAGAGCGAGAGAGATAAACTATGTGTAAGAGGCATAGGAAAGCAGAGAGAGCGAGAGAGAGAGAGAGAGAGAGAGAGAGAGAGAGAGAGAGAGAGAGAGAGAGAGAGAGAGAGAGAGAGAGAGAGAGAGAGAGAGAGGTGGGGCAGAAAATTCGTGTTTTGAGTAAAAACACTACAGACAATTTTCCCTTGTCTGTTAAAGTTTTGTTTATATTATCACCATCATTACAATCATACTTAGTGTTTCTTTAGAAATAAAAAAAAATGATCATCATTCATCACTATCGCTGAATTACATAATCCAAGCGAACTCTTCCGTTGATTTTACCCTGAAATTTTTGTTAAACGAATTCGTTTCTTTGGTCTTCGCCACCTTGTTAATTTTTTTCTTCTAGGTTATTTCCTACGTAATGATAATTATCTAGACCTTAAAGTTACCTCATATATAATTACCTATCGCTCAGCTGGGTATACATGTAACCCAAGCGGATTTATGTGATTTACAAAATATGACTATTTGAAAATCTACAAAATCTTTCATTGGTAATCCTTAATTTAAAACAATGTGTTCCCTTGGATAAGAGATAATATTGGTGAGAGACAGAGAGAAGCGAAGAGAACATGCTTGTGAGTGACAGTGTGACAGTCACGAGAGAGAGACAGAGATTGAGAGAGAGAGAGAGAGAGAGAGAGAGAGAGAGAGAGAGAGAATGTTCGTGAATAACAGAGTCGTACGCAAGAGATATAGAGAAAGAGTAAGTGAGAGAGAGCGAGAGAGAGAGAGAGAGAGAGAGAGAGAGAGAGAAAGAGAGAGAGAGAGAGAGAATGTTCGTGAATGACAGAATCGTAGGCAAGAGATATAGAGAAAGAGTAAGTGAGAGAGAGAGAGAGAAAGAGAGAGAGAGAGAGAGAGAGAGAGAGAGAGAGAGAGAGAGAACGAAATAACCAGAATATGGTAAAATAACATCAGTACCTGCTGTAACAACGGTTTGAACAACAATCTAAAAAATAGTTGCACTTCCTTTTTCTGGACGTCACAATCCACCCCATCATTGTTTGCCTATGATTTTCTGGGGAATTTTACGCTCAGTAGTTTGTCATTGCTTTATGATGGCCGACATTCATACCAGTGTGAAAATTAACGCAAAGAGGTCTGCTTCCAAATCATATGTGGCTGATTACGAAGTCTAGTATGTCGGGACTGGGAACCTGCATTCACAACCATTAAGCCACATGAACACAAAACTGCGTTGTTAAAATATCCAAACTTACTAAACCAGCGCTTTGAGCAACATCCAACTATGTTTATAAATCATCAACATTTGATGTAACGACGTTTTGAACAAAAGCAGCAACATCATGTGCCATGCCGGTTAGACTGAGCGGTCAGTTTTCACCATCCTACACAATCACATGAGTCGTGGATCAACTCCGTGTCATTGTCTCGACAAGACATGTGGTCAAGGCATCCATAAATTTACCTCTCTGCCTTCCCCTTGTTCTATTCCCCTCAATCTTACCAGTTGTCACTAAGCGCTCTCTCTCTCTCTCTCTCTCTCTCTCTCTCTCTCTCTCTCTCTCTCTCTCTCTCTCTCTCTCTCTCTCTCTCTCACACACACACACGTTTATTTCATCTCATAATGTGCCCAACAAATGTTGACTGTCTGCGTCTAATTTTTCCAATCTGTTTATGGTTTTCATTTGCTTCTTCTAGGACTCGCACATTGCTTTTTTATGTCTGTTCATGATATTCTTTTTATATTCCCCAGAAATCACATTTTCACTACGCATAGATGTTTTTCAGCTTGTCTGCTCATTGTCCGAGTCTCACATCTATACAAAGGTATTGGTTCTATTTAACACTTCAACACTCTCTTTTTTTTTTCTCGTTGCAACTGACATACTTTTATTAGTTAGTAGTTTTCCATTCTGCAAAGGGCTCTTTGCCATAGCTACATCTTGCTCTAATCTCTTCAAGGCAACCCTCCCCCACCCCCGAACCATTACATGCTATGACTGTTCCGAGACAGTTGTACCGATTTACTTGTTTAAGAATATTACTAGTTACCAGGACATTACATTGAGGTATTTCTTTCTTCCTTTTGACAACCATAAGCTTTGTCTTCTTACAATTTAATTCTAACCCAGGTTCACTGAATGCAATAACCATATTTAATAAATGTTTCAAATCATGTTCATTGTCTGCAATTAATACTATATCACCAGCATGTCTCATGTTATTAATGTTACGTCCCCATTTGGTGATTCCTCCTAATATCTTCTAAATTTCTAGACATATTTTCACTATATAGGGAACAACAGCAAGAGAAGTAGGAATAGCATCGCTATATGGACTATTTAACCATGTTTAGGTAGAACAATAGACACCACGAGACTGGGGAAACGCCATAATTATTCCAGTTTGGAAAAACAAAGGCAGCAAAAGAGACTGCACACAATACAGTGGCATTTCCCTATAAGTCATACTGGAAAAATATTTTGCAAAATTCTTGAGAAAAGATTAGGAACTACTATATAACCCCAGTTAAGCGAAACACGGCTTGGATCTAGCTAAAACACGGGAAGCACAGATGCCATTTTTGTTTTTAGATCAACTTATAGGAAAATGAATTAAATTAAATTAAACATTCTACTTAGCCTTTGTCGACCAAGAAAAATCATTTGATAGAGAAGATAGAAACAAACTTGTGGGAAATCCTTAAAAGATATGGTGTGAGTTCACATCTAACAAACTTGTGTAGAAGTTTATACGACAATAGTGAATGCAAAGTGAGAACAACTGGATAACACACAGAGCCCTTCACCATAAAATTCAGAGTACGACAAGGTTGTATCCTGTCCCCTCTCTTGTTAATAACCTATATAGACAGCATATGTAAAGAAACCAGCCAAATAGAGACCGCAAGAATACCGCATGATTAACAGAACACAGAAGAAGAACTATCCGCAAATTACACCACTGAAGAACTCCCATTTGCGGACGATCAGGAACTATTAGCAAAATGAGAAGCAGAATTACAAGACCATATGAATAGTCTAAACGAAATGTGTAGGGAAAAAAACATGAAACTTTGCACCATTAAAACAGAAGTAATGACTATAACCAAAGAAGAAAAAACACAGCATACTAATGTTATTGATGTTACGTCCTCAAATGGTGATTCCTCTATTTTCTAAATCTCTAAAAACATATTTCACTGTATAGGGAAAAGCAACAAGAGAAGTAGGAACAGTATGGGTACGTAGACTATTCAACCATTTTTGGGCAGAACAACAGACACCACGAGACTGGGGAAACTAAGATATAGAAGTAGACGGAAAGGAATCAGTGGCGATTATTGGATGCGAAAATATCTATTCGTGGTACATAGAGATAAAATGAGGAGTACGGCAGGGATGTGTACTGTCCCCAAGTCTCTTCAACATATGTACAGAAATAATATTTAAACAACTGCCTGGATTTAACATCAATGGAAGAATCATAAACAATCTTGGGTATACTGACGATACCGTGTTACCAGCAGAAAGCGAGCAAGGGTTACAAGAGCTAATGGAACAAGTAAACAGGCATTGTGCAGAATGTGGCTTAGATATTAACATCCAAAACCAAAAACTATGATAATTAGCAGTGAAAAGGAAAGGTCATCAATGAACGTCACAATAAACGGGGAGATACTAGAAAAAGTAACATGTTTCTCCTATCTTGGACATACAATAACAGATGATGATCGAAGTTAAATAGAAATCAAAAAGGGAATAAGAATGGCCAAAAATGCTTTCAATGGCATGAAATAAGTGTTAACATCTAGAGCAGAGGTTCCCAAACCACGGCCCGCGGGCCACTTGTGGCCCGCCAGCCGTCAGAATGTGGCACGCGAGGCCTCGTTATTTAATATAATATATTTTAATAATTTCAAAAATGCACTCAGAGCGTCTCGTCAGCGTGCGATAATTTACTCTGCTCATGGTTGTTATGCTCAGATATTATCGAATGCGCCTGTTCAGTTCGCAACGAAAACGTTACGAAGTTCCCATATCCCAGCCTTGTCGACCAATCAGAGTGTGCAAGGCACCATGTTGTCGTCTGTTACAACTGTTTTAGCAGAGTCGGTAGTATTGTGTTGAAATTAGAATTATTTTTTTTTTCCCAAATAAAAATGTACTGTTAAAGCCAATAAACATGTGTGTGAAAAATCTAAAATAAAAGAATAGTAAACAGCGAAAATGTGAAGACATTGCTTTTCGTGAATTCAACGACGATTGGACGGATAAATTTATGTTTATGCCTAGCCATAGTGGTAAACCAGTTTGCTTAATTTCCGGATTTTGTAAATTGTAAATTTTTATTCATTGGCAATGGATGAATCCACTGACATTTGTGACACAGCTCACGTCGCAGTTTTTGTTCCAGCAATAAACGATAATGTTGAAGTCAAACATCGGGGAGCGGCTGGCCGAGTGGCTAGAACGCCGGACTCTCCTTCGGGAGACCCGGGTTCGACCCTTCGGTAAGGTGTGGGATTTTTTTCTGTCGGGGGCAAAAAGAAAATCTTAACCTGTACAGTTCGAGGCGACTGCACTAGCCAAGCGGCCTTAATTCCTCAGGCTCAAAGACCCCTCTGCTATACACCGCAAGGTACTATATTGGCAGTAAATGACAGTTTTAAATGACAGTTGAAGTCATTGAATAACTTCTAGGACTTGAATCGATGCATGCAACTACCAAAGGGACTGATCTGTTTGAAACTCTGAAGTTGTGTGCAGAGAAAAACAACATAGAATGGACCAAATTGCACTGTGTATGCACCGACGGTGCTCAGGCTTTGACGGAGTAAAAAGTCTGGATGTCTAGCATTAGTGGAACAGTTTCTTGGCCGCACTATATTAAAATATTATTGTATCATTTGCCAAGAAGCTCTGTGGGAAGACTTTAAATCTGAAACATGTCATCGATGTTGTTATGAGATGTGTGAACAAAATTCGAAGTAAGCCGCTGAACAGGCGTGAGTTCAGACAGTTTCTATCAGACCTGAATGAGGAATACTGTGAGCTACTGTTACACTGTGATGTCAGATGGCTATCTAAAGGGAAAGTCCTGTCACGTTTCTGGCCTTGAAAAATAGTGTCTATCTGTTTCTGTCTGAAATAAATGAATTGCCTACAGAACGGGAATGTCTGCTGAACGGTGACTGGCTTAATGACCTGGCATTTTTGGTGGACATCACGTCTCATTTAAACTCTTTAAAATATCTAGGGAAAAAACAAACTATTCACAAATTTGTGCGATGTCATTTCTTCATTTAAAATGAGACTACGACTGTTTATTGAACAGCTGACTGAAGGGACTTTAGAGACGTTTCCAACTCTGAAGACGCTTGTGGTGGAAAAGAAATGTGACTTGTTACAGTACAAAGTAAAAGTTGAAAGTCTTCTGGATATCTTTCAGTCGAGATTTCGAGAGTTCACAATAGAGGAGGATAATGTTGCCCTCTTCATAAATCCGTTCTTATTTCCTGATGCCAAGCTCCGTCAATTACAGCGAAACCTTCAGCACGAAGTAATTGATTTGAAATGCAATTCTGCACTGAGATGTAAATTTCTGGAGCTGCTTGCTTCACCTTCAGCTGATCATATGATTTAATTCTGGCGACTATTGCCTATCGAACAATTTGAACATTTGCGTTCATTCGCCCAGAGATACATTTGTCGTTTTGGTTCGACTTACAGATGCGAGCAGTCATTTTCCGCAATGACCGTTATAAAAAACAAGCAACGTCCAAGACTCACCGACAGTAACCTAGCTGCGCTTATGACTTTGGGCACGACAGATTTGTGCCCAGACATTGATAAACTGGCATCTGAACTGAAGTAACTGGTTATAAAAAACAGTTACAACTGTAAATTAATTACATAAATAGCAATTTTCTAAATTGATTAAAACTTTATTGTTAAATGAACTTTTGATTTTAAACCAAAAAATGACCGCAGTGTAGTAATGACATTGACTGCCTTAAAAGTTTTAGAAGTTTGTTGACGAAAGTTAAGAAAGTTAAGGTAAGAATGATATTGCGAAACTTTTATAATTTTATAACTTTGTGGCCCGCTTAACTACCGAAAATAGTTGACATGGCCCTCTGCTTGAAAAGCTTGGGAACCATTGATCTAGAGAGATTAACAACGCATTAAAATGAGAATTGTCAAATGCTACGTATATTCAACGCTAGTGTATGGAGCGGAAGCCTGGACATCGAACAAGCAACTAGAAAGTCGCATAGAGGCCCTGGAGATGTGCATATACAGACGAATATGTCGTATTTCATGGAAACAAAAACAATCAAATACAGAGGTTCTAGAATGGGAATGGGAATGAAGAGAGAGTTGATGAAAGAAATAAAGAGGAGGGAAGTGAAATATTTCGGCCACGTTAAAAGACATGATGCTCTTATAAAAACCATACTGGAGTGCAAGGTTGAGGGCAAGCGAGCAAGAGGTAGACAACGATGCAAGTGAGAAGATAACATCAAGAGTTGGAAAATCATCAGCCTGACAGAATGTACAGTCAGGGCGAGAGACAGAAAGTGTTGGAGATCCATTGCAGCCAAGCTTTATTGTGGGGACGGCACCTGATTGATTTCTTGAAGCGTGGACAAAGAGCGGTCAAGCTGAAAAACATCTGATGGCTGTGGATATTTGGTTTCTGAGGGGAATGCAAGGAATACCATAGACAGACAGAAAAACCAATGACCAAGTCCTGCAAGAATCAAATGAAAATCGTAAACTGATTAGAGAAATTAGACGTAGACAGTCACAATTTTTGGGTCACGTTAAGAGAAGTAGTAAATTGGATAACTTGGTGACAACTGGCAAGATCGAGGGAATGAGAATAAGAGGAGGGCCGAGAAGTAAATACCTAGATGGCTTGGCCACGTTGTATGGTCGGTTCAAGAACACTGAGCTGATCCACGACTCTGGTGATCGAGTGAGATGGCAAAACATGACCACCCACACTTAACGGCATGGCACATGATGATAATGATCAAGAAAAGAGAAGATCAGAAATGAAGAAATCAAGACTAAAGAGGGAGTTATGTTAGCGCTAGATCTTAATAGAAGGCAGCAAGTCAAATGGTTTGGTAACTACCAATTAACAGTATACCACAACAAGCAATGATGAACAGGCCAGATGTAAGCAGAGGAAGAGGTCGACCACGTAAACGATGGACGGAGGAAAAAACAGTGCATATGAATATCGATACATGAAGCCCATAAGCGGGCCTCTCCCGCTGTTTACGCTTCACCTCGACACCGCAAGGTACAAGAGGAACATGATGAGATGAGATGAGTGGGGCGGGGGGGGGGGGGGGGAGGGGGGGTCTGGACATTACACATCCCTGTCGTACATCTCTCTTAATAGGCTGATATTGACCTACTTCATCATCAATTTTTATGACAGCTTACTCATTCCAGTATTTGTATTTTACAAGTCTGAGGTCTTTCCCATCAATTTGTAGAACTGCATCTGCATTATGTTGACATGTCTTCCTGTATCGAAAGTATGTATCCAATTAATGAAGCAAAGATGTAGGTCTTTGTTAACTTTTATTTAACACTCACTTCATTTTCTCAATATACAAACAGCATTTACTGTGCCCTTAACTTCTTCGAACCCACATTGTTCTTCCCCTCTTTCTGACCTTTTTCTATTATGATTTTGCAATCTTTGGTTTCTAGGCAACCCGTTGATGGTGTGTTCCTTTCTTATTGATGTCATGAATTCTTTTGTGCATTAATTTAATATTCCAATGGCAAAACTGCTGAACGTAATCTTACCCAGGAATCAGAAACAGACAAAAAAGCTGGAGTTGACAGCTGCGTCCTGTGACGGATTTGTAACAAACATGCTTTTAATTTCGGGTGTTGTGTTGGTTTTCAATTTCCGTGAAACTTTCCTCAAGCTATGCTTCTTTTGCCGCTTTGCACAATTTCCTAATTTCCCCGTGAATCTCTTAATATTTTTCATGGTTATTTTTGTTATTTCTTTTTATTTCTAATACTTTTTAAATGTCCCCCATCATTCATTTCTAACGTCCAATCATCTTCATTTTTGGGATAGTTGTTTCTGCAGCCTCACTAAGTTCTTGAATATTTCCCATTGGCCATTGACATTTGAAATAGAATTTCGAGTTCGGACAATGCATCGAATGTGTCCTTTACATCTAAGTTAAATATGCCGTTTATCTCTTTACTCTTCAGTGCACTTTGATCGAAGTGTGTGTTTCTTGGTGTATATTTGACTTTCTGTAATCGTATATGGCCTAGTCTTTCTCCGTAATCCCGTATATTCTCGTGAGTAACGTAACCTGCGCGAGAATCGGTAGCGGTTCTCAGCGCGTTGGTAACTTACGGGGTATGTGAGCCAGTTGCTCAGAAAGCAGTGGCAAACTATTGAGCGTAATCTTACATAGTACGTCAACAGCAGCTGAAAAATGCTGATGTTGACTGCAATGTCATGTAAGGAATAAGCACACAAAACATTGCTTTTGACTAATCTATGGTTACTGTAGCAGTATGTACATGGTATATATATATATATATATATATATATATATATATATATATATATATATATATATATATATATATATATATATATATGTATATATATATATATACATCTTACAACTTTTAAGGCATTTCGAAATCTTCTGTTGCTGATGCAGTCAATCTGATTTCTGGTTTTATTGGCACGACTCCCCCATGTCCACAATATCTTTGGATGTTGTTGATACTAGGTGTTCCCAATAATCACATCATTTTTTTTTTCGCCCACTGTACACGTCTGCAACCTGTTTCATTTAGATCCCCTTCTCCATAAATGCCTACTGCGCATCCGTCTTCTTGATTTCCAACATTAGCATTAAAGAAACCCATTATGATATTAAATTATGAATGCCTGCATTCCTTGAAGTCATTCTCCATATCAGTAAAGCATTCATTGATGCTGTAATCTCTACACTCTGTTGTTGGTGCATAAACTTGTATGATGTAGAGATCAAGAGGTCTACCACTTAACTTTACCATTAATATTCTATCTGACACAGTCCAATATTCTTTGATAGATGTTGATCTCTCCAGACCCTTTATAAGAGCTGCCACTCGTTGTTGATTTTTTTTCTCTCCATCAGAATGAATTATGTTATATTCCTCGTATGTTATCATACCCATTACTTTCCATTTGGTCTCAAATGTACCTACAATGCTAATACTCGGTCTTTTCATTTCTTGCTCCACTTTCTTATATTAAATATTAATCTGTTGCACTCAGTCGCTTGCTGACGGTCTGGAATCAACTGGTGCACAAGGCTACCCCTACCGGGCGAAGCTGCTCCAATGGATTACTCATTTAATACGTGTTTCTGATTATCTGTTAAATTATTAAACATGATTATCTTTGCATCTATAAAGAAAGTACTTTGCCATTGCTTTTCTTCTTGGCGGTGACTATTCTGTCTCAAAAAATGAATCCTCTGCCTATCTTCGTGAAATAGGAGACCATAATCTACAACTATCTGTCGGCTACTCTTATACATCATCCACCACCTGCACGCATGACTTTACGTTACCCGGATCGGGGGACTAAACGGGTACTCTTGCTCAAGTTCCCGTATGCTAGCGGAGGGAAGGAGGCACCTTACTTTCTCTGTGATAGGGGATACCCTTATTCTGCCACCCTTTTAAACAATAATCTAATATGGTAATAAATCGACAAAACTTGTAAAAACATTTTGAACAACAATCTACAATGTCAACAAATCATGAAAACTTGATGTATCAACGTTTTGAACAACAATTTACAATATTAACAAATCAGCAAAACTTGATCTAACAAAGTTATGGAAAATAGTGTGAGAAGAAACATTCAGTTACAATAAACCAATATGCGTAGTAAATTGTTTGAGCCTATCAGCGAAAGAAAACTAGGAGGCACTGAACGTGAGAAATAGGAAGCAAAGTCTAGTCAATTGCTTGAACTTTGGCAACGGACGTAGAAAAAAAACAAGGTATGATTTGATTCTGTGGTTATCGGATCAATAAAAGAAATCGTTTCTTTACTCACCGTCTCAGACAGAGTTGGTCCTTGGCAAAGACAGGCGAAAAGATGTTACTTTGATTTGAGGTCATAGTTTTGTAGCTTGCATTCTTGTCACAAAGAAATCGGTGAAATAGAAATTTAGAATTGTTTGCATAACTTGAGTTTGGTAGCCGCTGTAGTGTAGTGGCTAAATTTTCTTCTGCCATCGCGGTGGTCATGCGTTCGAGTGCGCATCAAGGAGGGCTTTTAAATTTACTTCGGCTCCCATTTTGATCTCGGCCTAAAAATGGGTACCAGAAAATGTCAGGGAAGTAAAGGCAGCCTTCGTGTTACTAATCACATAACCAACCAAGTGCTGATTGGTCTATTAAAATATGGGTCTAGCACCATATGCCCAGTGTTGTGTGTGTTGTTTGTCCATCAAGAATGATGTTGACCATTCATTTCATCCAGTGGGGTTGAAAGTATGGAGCCGTGAGTTCTAAGATGGCTGATAAGGCCTATTTTGGCTCGAAATGTTCTTTGACAATGTGGACAAAGAATGCTTGACGTTTCTGGGGGAGGGTTTTTTACAGTGGTTTTTCTGTTCTGTCTTTTCTTCACAGATCTTGCAGTCCTGGTTGCCTCACAAGTGACTGCGCCCTTGCGTAATCATGCACGCCACGAATTTCGGTCTCTGGCTGCAGTCTCCCAGGTGTCATGATGAATTCCAAAAGCATTCAGTGAGATTTACAGAGTGTCTTTAAAGCGTTTCCTCTGGCCGCTTTGGGGGCGTTTACCACAACGCAACTCGCCGTAAAAATTTCGTTTAGGGAGCCTGTGATCTGACATGCGAATCAAGTGACCAGCCCAGCGAATCTGATTCTTCATTAGTAGAGTGTGGATACTGGACGATCAACACTGCCATCAACGAATGGAACTTTCAATCGCTCATTCTAGTCTGCACATACACACTCGCGCCATGAACATATTAATTTATGACTGATCTTATGATGTGGGCAGTTAGTTGACAGTGACAAGTGTGGATAATATGTTCGTTGTTGTCGAAGTGTCGACGGTCTATTGTAATCTCTTGTCCGACCCATTTGCGTCCAATCACTCGTATGATGTATCGCTAAACTTGTATGACTTGATGCTAAGCTGCCTCGTGCTTGAATGAAGGTCTCTCTTCCCGGAATCGAAACAACTCTGGTCGTGAGCTTTGCTCAAGACTAACACTAGTTTTTATAACTAGAGCTCACTGGATAGCCCCTCGACTGGCGTTCTGGCCTTGTCACGTATGTATATCTCGCTATTGTCTGTTTAAGTTAAATTGTCGTTTAACTATCTTTTACTCAAGTCTTGTCTTTCAGTCATAATTAACTCTATCTAGATACCCGACCGGCTAGAACTATACACAGAAAATGCTTTATGGGGTGAAATTGAAGTCATTTACATTCTATTTAACCAATTAAACTAGAGTACATACAATGATCACGACCAGTCTCGACACAAGGAATGCAAACTTATGTTTCCCCCTGCAGGCGTTCACTTAGAGAAAGATAACGTGTCTCCAAGAAAGGATTATCTCAAAGGCTTTCTAATAAATATTAACACAATATAACGGGTACAATGTTTCTGATCTGACTGCACTGTGTAGATTGGATTCATTGTTTAGTTGATTAACCCCTCGTACATTGTGTATTCATAGCCGTGCTAGCTCAGTGGCTGTTAAACTTGCCTGCTGGCCCGATGCTCGTCTATTCCAATCATCATCAAAATGGATTTTATTTAATTAGAGCTTGTCTTCCGGGGACCCTAGTCTAAGAAAATGGATACCAACAAATTTCCTGAGAAATACAGATCACCAGTATCATATTGACGACATAGTCTTTGGCGTGCCGATTGGTCTAAACAAATGGGGCTAGCATGTTTGTGATAAGCGTTAAAGCGTGCAAAATGTGTACTTTACCTTTTTTGTTTAAATCACATATACAGATTACCTTTCATGTCCTGAAAATGGGTCCTTAATTTTCTGTATTTTTCAGAAAATATCTACAAACATCCATGTTGTGCAATGCAAATACTAAATTTCGATTTTGCGGATTCCTTCATTACAAGAATAGTAGCAACCAAAAGATGGCCTGTAATCACGCTGATAATTTCCTTTCTGTCCGCAATCGGGACTTCTCCTTGTTTGAGACGTTGTGTAAAGAAACGATTTCCCTATTGATCTGACAACGACAGAATAACATCACACGTTGTTGTCCTACGTCAAAATGGCAATATTAAACTAATTGCCTGAATTCTCCTCCTTGTTTCTCATGTTCGATGTCATAACACGTTTTAATGTTGACCATTTTATTCTTGGAGAGCCAACGCTGATTTGGGTTAACTATAGTCTGTTTATATCTGTTTTACCCCATATGAAAATCCATATCTCAGTAACTAACTGAGGGAAAATAATGAGCTTTAGCATATAACCTTATAATTATGTCCACCCAACAAAATAAGTTTTTGTTCTGGAGATTGTACTGCAGATTTCATTGTTTGTTTATATGCTGTATATAATGTACGGGTCAGAGATGTGAATATTATGAAATGTATTATACCTTCACTCGGAAACATCAGCGTTCAATATTGAATTTTCTCGTGATGAACGAGAATGGCCTTATGACTAGAACCTCACGTAGTGGAACGGGGGTGTTCAAAGTTGTCGTCAATATTTCTACCTATAGTGGGTGTTTTCATGAAACGGAATCATTTTATAAATCTTACCCTATATCGATAACACGTGAATGTGTAAATAGTGTTGTATAGGATTGAATGTGGAATTCTGTACACTACAAAGCATCGCTATAAAGTCGTACACATATTTTTGTTAAGAAGCTGATTGCAGGAAACTGTTTCATACTATTACAAATCCTAGAAAAGAACAGTGCATGGACTGGGTTTGAGTAAACAGTAATTTCGTCTATGGGTGCAATAATCTGGAATGAAACCACCATGCAGTAAGCAAACGGTAGTTAGAAAGGCAATTGTAGACAGCTTTGACAAGGATGTCATAAGGCGAGCTATTTTGAAAATGATGGATATCAAAGAAACAGTGACTATAAGAATATTCAGTGCTTGCTTGAGAAAGAACAACGAAATAGAGCAATACGAAACAACGTTGTTGAAAATTATATTGGACATTAGGCTTCACCTTTAGAGAGTATATAGGGGTTTGAAGTATAATTTGTGAGCAGCCGCATTTAGGAGCCATGAGAAGAAAATACCTACGTGAAATAAGGGAAATAAGCAAAGAAAATTATGACAGTGTATTTGGATGAAACCTGGATCAATGCACACCACACAAGTGAAAAGGAATCGCAGTCAGTGGATGGAAAGATAAAGCGATGTTTGCCAAGTAGTAAAGGTGCTTCCGGTAAAATGGCATCCACGTGACGCTTCTTTCTTCAGTGGACACATTATTTGCGTATTTTTGGGGAGGATGTGTTGTTATTTCGTATTCGTTTTCGGAAGTTGTTCCCAAGAAACCACGGAAGGCAGGTGGTGGAAACATTTTGAGGGATGCCTACAGATAGTTATTGGTTATGGTCTCACGTTTCGCGAAGGTAGGCAGACGATCTCTTTATCTAGACAATGGCTACGTTCACCCGGCCAGTAAGGTCACTGCCAAGAAGGAAAGCTACGGCAAACTACTTTCTTTACAGTTGCCTAGTTCATCATGATTCGCCCAATCACAAATCATCATAAGAAAAGGACAGGGACACTGAAATTAGCAACATTTAATGTTCGAACGTCAAGCGACAACGGAAAATTAAATAACATTAAACAAGAAATGGAAAGAGAGAAGATTAATATATTAGGAATGTGCGAGACGAGATGGAAAGGGGCGGGGATTGTGACAGGGGAAGATTGTAAGATTATTTATTCTGGAGGAGGAGAACTACAAAGAGGTGTAGCAATTATCTTGGATTGGGAAAAATCAAAATATGTTTAAGGATATTGGGCTGTGTCAGAATGTATTTCTATTGGTAGAATAGAAAGCAGACCATTTAACGTAAACGAATGCAGTGAAAATAGTATAGAGTATAGACATGGAGTCTGATTTGACAAAATGTAAAAATTCAGAAATAAAAATCGTAATGGGTGACTTCAATGCAAAAGTGGGAAATCAAGGCGATTGATGCACATTAAGCAGCCATGGTTTGGGAGAGCGAAACGAAAGAGGATACAGACTTATAGAATGGGCAAAAGAGCAGGAAATGATTGTAGGAAATGTGGAAGAATTCAGTCAGTTTGGCTGTGGAAACAACTATTCCAAAATTAAAGAAAGTGGGTCATAAGAAATGGATGACTGAAGAAATTTTACAACTCATGGAACCAAGAAGACACATCAAACATAATCCTTCCAAATATGAAGAAATTCACTGAAAAGTCAGAACGTTATGTAAGGAGGCAAAAGAAGCATGGCTTGAGAAAAATTGCATAGAAATTGAAAAACAACACCATGGTTTGGGAGAGCGAAACGAAAGAGGATACAAACTTATAGAATGGGCAAAAGAACAGGAAATGATTGCAGGAAGCACCTGGTTTAAACATCATCCCCTAGAAGACTATGGACATGTGAGGAGTCTGGACAGCAGAATTTGAAAACAGATTGATTACATCCTGAGTAGCAGAAGGTCTCAAAGAGCGTTAGCAATAGCAAAAGTAGTTCCCAATGCTGACTGTTACAGTGATCACAGTTTGATTACAAGAACAGTGAGGATAAAGATAAAGAAAGTAAATGTTCACCAGGAAATACTAAATATGATCTCTGTACACTGAAATATGACAAGGTAATACAAGACAATTGTAACATAGAAGTATAGAAAATATATGATATACATTCTGATCTAGAGATCCTATTTCAAGATGTGGATGATCAATGGGAAATGTTGAAGAATTCAGTCAGTTTAGCCGCAGAGAAAACGATTCCAAAATTAAAGAAAGTGGGTCGTCAGACATGGATGACTGAAGAAATTTTACAGCTAATGGAAACAAGACAGAACAAAAATAATCCTGCCAAATATAAAGAAATTCACAGACAAGTCAGAACATTATGTAAGGAGGCAAAAGAAGCATGGCTTGAGAACAATTGCATAGAAATTGAAAAACAACACAACAGTAAAAATACAAAATTAATGCACAAAAGAATTCAGGAGCTTACTAATAAAAGAACACGTACATCAGCAGGCTGCCTAAAAACAAACGATGAAAACATCATAATAGAAAAAGATTAGATTTTACATGTATGGTCAGACTATGTGAAAAACCTTTATGATGATAACATAGAAGTTCAGTATGATATTAGAAATAATAATGAAGGGCCCTCAATTTTAAAGATGGAGGTTCAAAATGTTCCTTTTTTATGTTGCATATCCCTTGCAGAACGTTGCAGTCAACACCAGCATTTTCCAGCTGCTGTTGATGTACTAGGCACATTTTACGTTCAATAGTTTGCCATTGCTTTCTGAACGACCGGCTCCCATACCAACACGTTATAATACAACGCGACACGGTCTGCTACACAAATCGGTCGCGGCTGCGTTTCGAAAGCCTGTTAAGCGGCTCACGAACCGCGTTCACAAGCCTTTGGTCACAGAGACCGGCCAAATGTTCTTAACCATTTGAAAACTGGCAAGACGCCCAGTTCAGATAACATTACAACAGAAATGATTAAAGCTTTAGAAGAATATGGAATAGATCAGATCACCAGACTGCTGAACACAATATTTGATAATGGAGATATACCTCATGAATTATGTAATTCTGCATTTATTGCAATCCCAAATAAATCAGGAGCCTTGGAATATTATCAACATCGAACAATTAGTATAATGAGTCACATCACGAAGATGTAGCTAAGAATTATCATGCAAAGACATAGGAAGAAATTACAACCCGAAATAGGAGAAGAACAATGTAGGTTTGTAGAAGGCAATGGTACAGTACATGCTGTGTAAATGCTGAGAACAGTGAATTGAGCGTTCTATAGAAGTAAGTAAAGATATGACTGGCACCTTGCCGTCATGACAGACGATAGTTTGTAAAATGGAGTTATACCTCTCCTTAACACAAAACCTGGGCTGAATTTAGAGACCATGTGTTGCCCATGCAGCATGATCCCTCTCTCGGCCTGTCTAGTGTACTCCAGAGGAAAGGTAACACCAGTACGTCTGGAACAAGGCATACTGCAGAAGCTGCCGGATCAGCAAAGCAATGCTTTGTCTCAGTCTTTAGGTTGCATTTCCTGGCACTAGGATAAGGCTTGTACCCTCCCAGTTGCGCTCCTCCACCCGAAGCCGTTGGCACAATGTGGGGTGTCGGGTTTGGTAAGCGTCGCCCAACATTCAGCGCTAACAGAAGCAGGTAGTACCGTCTACTGTCATATGGTAGCTCAGTCATATCTAACTACGACCTGACTCCCATTATATAAAAGATATACATCTTTGCTTTATTGACTTCACAAAGGCTTTGGATAGAGACAGATATGTCAACATGATAGAGATGCCTGCAGATCCACAAGTTTATGGGAAAGACCTTAGAATTGTAAGGAACATATATTGGAAACAACAAGCCGCTATCAGAATTGATAATGAAGTAGGTCAATATCAGCCTAGTAAGACTGGTGTGAGACAGGGATGTGTAAAGTCTCAAAATCTGTTATCCCTGGACAGTGAAAATATTTCCAGAAATGTAGAAGATAAGAAAGGAATCATCATTGGAGGAAGATCATTAGATATCATTAGATATGCAGATGATACAGCATATGATACCACAACATCCAGATTAAGAATGGAGGTGGAGGCAGTTACTGTGGCTCTCGGCTGGATGGAGAATACGACACACGCATACACATTGTGATTGTAACTGACTCAGAAATCATGCTGATGAGGATGAGGACGGGCAGGCTTCGTGCGGAGTGGCTTGCTTCGCTTCGGAGGTCACGGGTGACAAGCATCGCCTGAATCTTTTCTCCGGGGCATACCGGTGTGCTGGGAAATGAACAGGCGGACAGATTGGCTGGCTCTGCAGAACTTTGTGGAGTATTGATACATGACAAGGCAGACGTGGTTGGGCTCTTGTGGGTGCACGTGCACACCTCAGAGGAGCAAATGGATTACCATGGTCTGGTAAGAATGAGACAGCGAGGAGTGTCGAGGGGATCTGGCCGACGCTCAACGCTCAGAGGAAAGGCGAGACGGACATATAATCAGTGCACAACACTGTTGGTGTTGGAACTCTTCGCTGGCTGCTGAGGATGGGGGGGGGGGGGGCGGAGCGCTTATGGGAATGCCCCGAATGCTGTGATGTCGAGTCCTAAATCAATCAATCAATCAATCAATCAATCAGTGATACAGTATTGATTGCAGACAAGAAACAGGATCTGCAACATTTAGTAGGTGCGGTTGTTGCACACAGTGAACAACTAGAGTTAGAATTAAATTGTAAGAAGACACAGATTATGGTCATCACTAGGAAGAACGAAATACCACAATGTAATATACAAGTAAATGTTGTGGTTGTATGCTCTGGTAGAGATCTGCGTGGCCGAAAGGATAAGAGCACTCGCTATTAAAATGTCTGCGTATTCTGCATGCTAGTGGGTTAATTTCCGGCACCGATTTGTCGGTACATGAACTTTAACTTCACGTGTACAAAGCAATGGCAAATTACTAACAGTAAAGCTGCCCAGAAAATCAACATGGGTTGATCGCAACGTCCTGCAAAGAACATGTGACAATTTTTTTTTTATAAACTGGAGTACGTACACTAGAATTTGCTTTCAGCAGGGATGTTTAGTTGCATCACTGGCAATACATAACGCCTTCTGTTACTTAACAGTAATAACTGCCTTGCATCACTGACAACACATAACGCCTTCTGTTACTTAACAGTAATAACTGTCTTGCATCACTGGCAATACAAATCGCCGTCTGTTACTTAACAGTAATAACTGCCTTGCATCACTGGCAATACATAACGCCTTGATTGATTGATTGATTGATTTAGGAACCGACATCACAGCATTCGGGACATTCCCATAAGCGCCCCGTCTCCATCCTCAGCAGCCAGCGAAGAGTTCCAACACTAATAGTTCCAGTAGCAATCTGATTATATGTCCGTCTCGCCTTTCCTCCGAGCGCCGAGTGTCGGCCAGATCCCCTCGTCACACCTCGTTGTCTCATTCTTACCAGACCATGGTGCTCCATCTGCTCCTCCGAGGTGTACACGTGCTCCCACAAGGCCGCAACCACGTCTGCCTTGTCATGCATCAATACTCCACCAAATTTTGCCGAGCCAGCCAATCTGTCCGCCTGTTCATTCCCCAGCACACCGGCATGCCCAGGAGAAAAGATCCAGGTGATGCTTACTACCCGTGACCTCCGAAGCGAAGCAAGCCACTCCGCACGAAGCCTACCTGTTCTCACCCTTCTCAGCATGCTTTCTGAGACAGTTACAATGACAATGTGTGTATGTATCGTGTTTTCTATCCAGCGGAAAGCTGCACTGACCGCCTCCACCTCCATTCTTAAGCTAGATGTAGTGTACATAACGCCTTCTGTTACTTAACATTACTTAACAGTCTTGCATCACTGGCAATACATAACGCCGTCTGTTACTTAACAGTAATAACTGCCTTGCGCCACTGGCAGTACATAACGCCTTCTGTTACTTAACAGCAATAAATGTCTTGCATCACTGGCAATACAAAACGCCGTCTGTTACTTAACATTAATAACTGTCTTGCATCACTGGCAGTACATAACGCCTTCTGTTACTTAACATTAATAACTGTCTTGCATCACTGGCAGTACAAAACGCCGTCTGTTACTTAACAGTAATAACTGCCTTGCATCACTGGCAGTACATAACGCCGTCTGTTACTTAACAGTAATAACTGTCTTGCATCACTGGCAATACATAACGCCGTCAGTTACTTAACATTAATAACTGTCTTGCATCACTGGCAGTACAAAACGCCGTCTGTTACTTAACAGTAATAACTGCCTTGCATCACTGGCAGTACATAACGCCTTCTGTTACTTAACAGTAATAACTGCCTTGCATCACTGGCAATACATAACGCCGTCTGTTACTTAACATTAATAACTGTCTTGCATCACTGGCAGTAAATAACACCTTCTGTTACTTAACAGTAATAACTGCCTTGCATCACTGGCAATACATAACACCTTCTGTTACTTAACAGTAATAACTGCCTTGCATCACCGGCAGTACATAACGACTTCTGTTACTTAACAGTAATAACTGCCTTGCATCACCGGCAGTACATAACACCTTCTGTTACTTAACAGTAATAACTGCCTTGCATCACTGGCAGTACATAACACCTTCTGTTACTTAACAGTAATAACTGTCTTGCATCACTGGCAGTACATAACGCCTTCTGTTACTTAACATTAATAACTGTCTTGCATCACTGGCAATACATAACGCCGTCTGTTACTTAACAGTAACAACTGTCTTGCATCACTGGCAATACAAATCGCCGTCTGTTACTTAACAGTAATAACTGTCTTGCATCACTGGCAATACATAACGCCGTCTGTTACTTAACAGTAATAACTGTCTTGCATCACTGGCAAAACATAACGCCGTCTGTTACTTAACAGTAATAACTGCCTTGCATCACTGGCAGTACATAACGCCGTCTGTTACTTAACAGTAATAACTGTCTTGCATCACTGGCAATACAATTCGCCGTCTGTTACTTAACAGTAATAACTGTCTAGCATCACTGGCAGTACATAACGCCGTCTGTTACTTAACAGTAATAACTGTCTTGCATCACTGGCAGTACATACCGCCTTCTGTTACTTAACAGTAATAACTGCCTTGCATCACTGGCAATACATAACGCCTTCTGTTACTTAACAGTAATAACTGCCTTGCATCACTGGCAATACATAACGCCTTCTGTTACTTAACAGTAATAACTGTCTTGCATCACTGGCAATACATAACGCCGTCTGTTACTTAACAGTAATAACTGTCTTGCGTCACTGGCAATACATAACGCCGTCTGTTACTTAACATTAATAACTGTCTTGCATTACTGGCAATACATAACGCCGTCTGTTACTTAACAGTAATAACTGTCTTGCATCACTGGCAATACACAACGCCGTCTGTACTTAACAGTAATAACTGTCTTGCATCACTGGCAATACATAACGCCGTCTGTTACTTAACAGTAATAACTGTCTTGCATCACTGGCAATACATAACGCCTTCTGTTACTTAACAGTAATAACTGTCTTGCATCACTGGCAATACATAACGCCTTCTGTTACTTAACAGTAATAACTGCCTTGCATCACTGGCAGTACATAACGCCGTCTGTTACTTAACAGTAATAACTGTCTTGCATCACTGGCAATACATAACGCCGTCTGTTACTTAACAGTAATAACTGCTTGCATCACTGGCATACATAACGCCTTCTGTTACTTAACAGTAATAACTGTCTTGCATCACTGGCAATACATAACGCCTTCTGTTACTTAACAGTAATAACTGTCTTGCATCACTGGCAATAATAAACGCCGTTGTTACTTAACAGTAATAACTGCTTGCATCACTGGCAATAATAACGCCTCTGTTACTTAACAGTAATAACTGCCTTGCATCACTGGCAGTACATAACGCCGTCTGTTACTTAACAGTAATAACTGTCTTGCATCACTGGCAATACATAACGCCGTCTGTTACTTAACAGTAATAACTGCCTTGCATCACTGGCAATACATAACGCCTTCTGTTACTTAACAGTAATAACTGTCTTGCATCACTGGCAATACATAACGCCGTCTGTAACTTAACAGTAATAACTGTCTTGCATCACTGGCAATACATAACGCCTTCTGTTACTTAACAGTAATAACTGCCTTGCATCACTGGAAAGTACATAACGCCTTCTGTTACTTAACAGTAATAACTGCCTTGCATCACTGGCAGTACATAACGCCGTCTGTTTCTTAACAGTAATAACTGTCTTGCATCACTGGCAATACAAAACTCCGTCTGTAACTTAACAGTAATAGCTGTCTTGCATCACTGGAAATACATAACGCCTTCTGTTACTTAACAGTAATAACTGTCTTGCATCACTGGCAATACATAACGCCTTCTGTTACTTAACAGTAATAACTGTCTTGCATCACTGGCAATAAATAACGCCTTCTGTTACTTAACAGTAATAACTGTCTTGCATCACTGGCAATACATAGTGCCGTCTGTTACTTAACAGTAATAACTGTCTTGCATCACCGGCAGTACATAACACCTTCTGTTACTTAACATTAATAACTGTCTTGAATCACTGGCAATACATAACACCTTCTGTTACATAACAGTGATAACTGCCTTGCATCACTGGCAATACATAACGCCTTCTGTTACTTAACAGTAATAACTGCTTTGCATCACTGGCAATACATAACGCCTTCTGTTACTTAGCAGTAATAACTGTCTTGCATCACTGGCAATACATAACGCCGTCTGTTACTTAACATTAATAACTGTCTTGCATCACTGGCAATACATAACACCTTCTGTTACTTAACAGTAATAACTGTCTTGCATCACTGGCAATACAAAACGCCGTCTGTTACTTAACAGTAATAACTGCCTTGCAACACTGGCAGTACATAACACCTTCTGTTACTTAACAGTAATAACTGCCTTGCATCACTGGCAATACATAACGCCTTCTGTTACTTAACAGTAATAACTGTCTTGCATCACTGGCAAAACATAACGCCGTCTGTTACTTAACAGTAATAACTGCCTTGCATCACTGGCAGTACATAACGCCGTCTGTTACTTAACAGTAATAACTGTCTTGCATCACTGGCAATACAATTCGCCGTCTGTTACTTAACAGTAATAACTGTCTAGCATCACTGGCAGTACATAACGCCGTCTGTTACTTAACAGTAATAACTGTCTTGCATCACTGGCAGTACATACCGCCTTCTGTTACTTAACAGTAATAACTGCCTTGCATCACTGGCAATACATAACGCCTTCTGTTACTTAACAGTAATAACTGCCTTGCATCACTGGCAATACATAACGCCTTCTGTTACTTAACAATAATAACTGCCATGCATCACCGGCAGTACATAACACCTTCTTTTTACTTAACAGTAATAACTGCCTTGCATCACTGGCAATACATAACGCCTTCTGTTACTTAACAGTAATAACTGCCTTGCATCACTGGCAATACATAACACCTTCTATTACTTAACAGTAATAACTGTCTTGCATCACTGGCAATACATAACACCGTCTGTTACTTAACAGTAATAACTGTCTTGCGTCACTGGCAATACATAACGCCGTCTGTTACTTAACATTAATAACTGTCTTGCATTACTGGCAATACATAACGCCGTCTGTTACTTAACAGTAATAACTGTCTTGCATCACTGGCAATACACAACGCCGTCTGTTACTTAACAGTAATAACTGTCTTGCATCACTGGCAATACATAACGCCGTCTGTTACTTAACAGTAATAACTGTCTTGCATCACTGGCAATACATAACGCCTTCTGTTACTTAACAGTAATAACTGCCTTGCATCACCGGCAGTACATAACACCTTCTGTTACTTAACAGTAATAACTGCCTTGCATCACTGGCAATACATAACGCCTTCTGTTACTTAACAGTAATAACTGTCTTGCATCACTGGCAGTACATAACAACTTCTATTACTTAACAGTAATAACTGTCTTGCATCACTGGCAATACATAACGCCGTCTGTTACTTAACAGTAATAACTGTCTTGCATCACTGGCAATACATAACGCTTTCTGTTACTTAACAGTAATAACTGCCTTGCATCACTGGCAGTACATAACGCCGTCTGTTACTTAACAGTAATAACTGTCTTGCATCACTGGCAATACAAATCGCCGTCTGTTACTTAACAGTAATAACTGCCTTGCATGACTGGCAATACATAACGACTTCTGTTACTTAACAGTAATAACTGCCTTGCATCACTGGCAATACATAACGCCTTCTGTTACTTAACAGTAATAACTGTCTTGCATCACTGGCAGTACATAACAACTTCTATTACTTAACAGTAATAACTGTCTTGCATCATTGGCAATACATAACGCCGTCTGTTACTTAACAGTAATAACTGTCTTGCATCACTGGCAATACATAACGCCTTCTGTTACTTGACAGTAATAACTGCCTTGCATCACTGGCAATACATAACGCCGTCTGTTACTTAACAGTAATAACTGTCTTGCATCACTGGCAATACAAATCGCCGTCTGTTACTTAACAGTAATAACTGCCTTGCATCACTGGCAATACATAACGCCTTCTGTTACTTAACAGTAATAACTTTGCTTTAGGAAAAAATTTTTTTTAAAAAAAAAAAAAAAAAAAAAAAAAAAAAAAAAAAAAAAAAAAAAAAAAAAAAAAAAAAAAAAAAAAAAAAAAAAAAAAAAAAAAAAAAAAAAAAAAAAAAAAAAAAAAAAAAAAAAAAAAAAAAAAAAAAAAAAAAAAAAAAAAAAAAAAAAAAAAAAAAAAAAAAAAAAAAAAAAAAAAAAAAAAAAAAAAAAAAAAAAAAAAAAAAAAAAAAAAAAAAAAAAAAAAAAAAAAAAAAAAAAAAAAAAAAAAAAAAAAAAAAAAAAAAAAAAAAAAAAAAAAAAAAAAAAAAAAAAAAAAAAAAAAAAAAAAAAAAAAATTTTTTTTTTTTTTTTTTTTTTTTTTTTTTTTTTTTTTTTTTTTTTTTTTTTTTTTTTTTTTTTTTTTTTTTTTTTTTTTTTTTTTTTTTTTTTTTTTTTTTTTTTTTTTTTTTTTTTTTTTTTTTTTTTTTTTTTTTTTTTTTTTTTTTTTTTTTTTTTTTTTTTTTTTTTTTTTTTTTTTTTTTTTTTTTTTTTTTTTTTTTTTTTTTTTTTTTTTTTTTTTTTTTTTTTTTTTTTTTTTTTTTTTTTTTTTTTTTTTTTTTTTTTTTTTTTTTTTTTTTTTTTTTTTTTTTTTTTTTTTTTAATCCTTGCATAGGAATAAAACGCCCGTTCACTTAACAGTAATAACTGTCTTTGCAATCACTGGCAATACATAACGCCTTCTGTTACTTAACAGTAATAACTTGTCTTGCATCCCTGGCAATACATACGCCTTTGTTACTGAACAGTAATACCTGTTCTTGCATCCCCCTGGCACTACATAACGCCTTCTGTTACGTAACCTTTAATAACTGTCTTGCATCACTGGCAATACATAACGCCGTTGTTACTTAACAGTCATAACTGTCTTGGGCCAAACTCAATGGCAGTACAAATCGCTCCGTCTGTTACTTAACCGTAATAACTGCCTTGCATCACTGGAAATACATAACGCCTCTCTGTACTTTAACAGTAATAACTGGTTTGCACCCTGGCATACATTACCGGCCTTCTGTTACTTAACAGTAATAACTGTCTTGCATCACTGGCAGTACACAACACCTTCTGTTTTACTTAACAGTTACTAACTGTCTTGCATCACACATGGCAATAAAAAACGCCGTCTGTTACTTAACAGTAATAACTGCCTTGCATCACTGGCAGTACTAACGCCTTCTGTTACTTAACAGTAATAACTGTCTTGCATCACTGGCAATACATAACGCCGTCTGTAACTTAACAGTAATAACTGTCTTGCATCACTGGCAATACATAACGCCTTCTGTTACTTAACAGTAATAACTGTCTTGCATCACTGGCAATACATAACGCCTTCTGTTACTTAACAGTAATAACTGCCTTGCATCACTGGCAGTACATAACGCCGTCTGTTTCTTAACAGTAATAACTGTCTTGCATCACTGGCAATACAAAACTCCGTCTGTAACTTAACAGTAATAACTGTCTTGCATCACTGGAAATACATAACGCCTTCTGTTACTTAACAGTAATAACTGTCTTGCATCACTGGCAATACATAACGCCGTCTGTAACTTAACAGTAATAACTGTCTTGCATCACTGGCAATACATAACGCCTTCTGTTACTTAACAGTAATAACTGTCTGCATCACTGGCAATACCATAACGCCTTCTGTTACTTAACAGTAATAACTGCCTTGCATCACTGGCAGTACATAAACGCCGTCGTGTTCTTAACAGTAATAACTGTCTTGCATCACTGGCAATACAAAACTCCGTCTGTAACTTAACAGTAATAGCTGTCTTGCATCACTGGAAATACATAACGCCTTCTGTTACTTAACAGTAATAACTGTCTTGCATCACTGGCAATACATAACGCCTTCTGTTACTTAACAGTAATAACTGTCTTGCATCACTGGCAATAAATAACGCCTTCTGTTACTTAACAGTAATAACTGTCTTGCATCACTGGCAATACATAGTGCCGTCTGTTACTTAACAGTAATAACTGTCTTGCATCACCGGCAGTACATAACACCTTCTGTTACTTAACATTAATAACTGTCTTGAATCACTGGCAATACATAACACCTTCTGTTACATAACAGTGATAACTGCCTTGCATCACTGGCAATACATAACGCCTTCTGTTACTTAACAGTAATAACTGCTTTGCATCACTGGCAATACATAACGCCTTCTGTACTTAGCAGTAATAACTGTCTTGCATCACTGGCAATACATAACGCCGTCTGTTACTTAACATTATAACTGTCTTGCATCACTGGCAATACATAACACCTTCTGTTACTTAACAGTAATAACTGTCTTGCATCACTGGCAATACAAAACGCCGTCTGTTACTTAACAGTAATAACTGCCTTGCAACACTGGCAGTACATAACACCTTCTGTTACTTAACAGTAATAACTGCCTTGCATCACTGGCAATACATAACGCCTTCTGTTACTTAACAGTAATAACTGTCTTGCATCACTGGCAAAACATAACGCCGTCTGTTACTTAACAGTAATAACTGCCTTGCATCACTGGCAGTACATAACGCCGTCTGTTACTTAACAGTAATAACTGTCTTGCATCACTGGCAATACAATTCGCCGTCTGTTACTTAACAGTAATAACTGTCTAGCATCACTGGCAGTACATAACGCCGTCTGTTACTTAACAGTAATAACTGTCTTGCATCACTGGCAGTACATACCGCCTTCTGTTACTTAACAGTAATAACTGCCTTGCATCACTGGCAATACATAACGCCTTCTGTTACTTAACAGTAATAACTGCCTTGCATCACTGGCAATACATAACGCCTTCTGTTACTTAACAATAATAACTGCCATGCATCACCGGCAGTACATAACACCTTCTTTTACTTAACAGTAATAACTGCCTTGCATCACTGGCAATACATAACGCCTCCTGTTACTTAACAGTAATAACTGCCTTGCATCACTGGCAATACATAACACCTTCTATTACTTAACAGTAATAACTGTCTTGCATCACTGGCAATACATAACACCGTCTGTTACTTAACAGTAATAACTGTCTTGCGTCACTGGCAATACATAACGCCGTCTGTTACTTAACATTAATAACTGTCTTGCATTACTGGCAATACATAACGCCGTCTGTTACTTAACAGTAATAACTGTCTTGCATCACTGGCAATACACAACGCCGTCTGTTACTTAACAGTAATAACTGTCTTGCATCACTGGCAATACATAACGCCGTCTGTTACTTAACAGTAATAACTGTCTTGCATCACTGGCAATACATAAACGCCTTCTGTTACTTAACAGTAATAACTGCCTTGCATCACCGGCAGTACATAACACCTTCTGTTACTTAACAGTAATAACCTGCCTTGCATCACTGGCAATACATAACGCCTTCTGTTACTTAACAGTAATAACTGTCTTGCATCACTGGCAGTACATAACAACTTCTATTACTAACAGTAATAACTGTCTTGCATCACTGGCAATACATAACGCCGTCTGTTACTTAACAGTAATAACTGTCTTGCATCACTGGCAATACATAACGCTTTCTGTTACTTAACAGTAATAACTGCCTTGCATCACTGGCAGTACATAACGCCGTCTGTTACTTAACAGTAATAACTGTCTTGCATCACTGGCAATACAAATCGCCGTCTGTTACTTAACAGTAATAACTGCCTTGCATGACTGGCAATACATAACGCCTTCTGTTACTTAACAGTAATAACTGCCTTGCAATCACTGGCAATACATAACGCCTTTCTGTTACTTAACAGTAATAACTGTCTTGCATCACTGGCAGTACATAACAACTTCTATTACTTAACAGTAATAACTGTCTTGCATCATTGGCAATACATAACGCCGTCTGTTACTTAACAGTAATAACTGTCTTGCATCACTGGCAATACATAACGCCTTCTGTTACTTGACAGTAATAACTGCCTTGCATCACTGGCAATACATAACGCCGTCTGTTACTTAACAGTAATAACTGTCTTGCATCACTGGCAATACAAATCGCCGTCTGTTACTTAACAGTAATAACTGCCTTGCATCACTGGCAATACATAACGCCTTCTGTTACTTAACAGTAATAACTGTCTTGCATCACTGGCAATACATAACGCCGTCTGTAACTTAACAGTAATAACTGTCTTGCATCACTGGCAATACATAACGCCTTCTGTTACTTAACAGTAATAACTGTCTTGCATCACTGGCAATACATAACGCCTTCTTTTACTTAACAGTAATAAACTGTCTTGCATCACTGGCAATACATAACTCCTTCTGTTTACTTAACAGTAATAACTGTCTTGCATCACTGCAATACATAACGCAGTTCTGTTACTTAACAGTAATAACTGTCTTGCATCACTGGCAGTACAAATCGCCGTCTGTTACTTAACAGTAATAACTGCCTTGCATCACTGGAATTACATAACGCCTTCTGTTACTTAACAGTAATAACTGGTATTGCATCACTGGCAATACATAACGCCTTCTGTTACTTTAACAGTAATAACTGGTCTTGCATCACTGGCAAGTACACTACAACAGGCCTTCTGTTACTTAACAGTAATAACTGTTCTGCAAATCACTGGCAGTACACAACCCATTCGTGTTACTTAACAGTAATAACTGTCCTTTGCATCCACTAGGCCAAGTACATAAACGCCGTCTGTCTGACTTTAACAGTAATAACTGTCTTGCATCACTGGCAAGTACATAAATCGCCGTCTGTTACTTTTTTTTTTTTTTTTTAACAGAATAATATCAACACCTTACTAACGTCTGTCTTCACAGGAATCTAACTTTACTTACAGTAATACTCCTTATCAGAGTAAACCTTTCTTAACTAATTTTCATAAATCCTGTAACTTAACATAATATTTCTAATAAAACCTTTCTGTTACTTACTATATTTATACTGCATCAACCGTCTTACTAATAATTGCACAATACATAACCCTTTACTTAATATAACTTCTCATGCAAACCCTTTACTAACAAATAACTGCTTACTGGCAGTAATAACCTTCTTAACAATAATTTCATCAATAAACTCCGTCTGTAACTTAACAGAATAGCTGCTTGTCACTGGAAATACATAACGCCTTCTGTTACTTAACAGATAACTGTCTTGCATGGCATACATAACGCCTTCTGTACTTAACAGTAAAACTGTCTTGCATCACTGGCAATAAATAACGCCTTCTGTTATTAACATAATAACTGTCTTGCATCACTGGCAATACATAGTGCCGTCTGTTATTAACATAAAACTGTCTTGCATCACCGGCAGTACATAACACCTTCTGTTATTAACATTAATAACTGTTTGAATCACTGGCAATACATAACACCTTCTGTACATAACAGATAACTGCCTTGCATCAGAATACATAACGCCTTCTGTTACTAACAGTAATAATTTGCATCACTGGCAATACATAACGCCTTCTGTACTTAGCAGTAATAACTGTCTTATCACTGGCAATACATAACGCCGTCTGTTACTTAACATAATAACTGTCTTGCATCACTGGCAATACATAACACCTTCTGTTACTTAACAGTAATAACTGTTTGCATCACTGGCAATACAAAACGCCGTCTGTTACTTAACAGTAATAACCCTTGCAACACTGGCAGTACATAACACCTTCTGTTACTTAACAGTAATAACTGCCTTGCATCACTGGCAATACATAACACCTTCTGTTACTTAACAGTAATAACTGCCTTGCATCACTGGAAAACATAACGCCGTTGTTACTAAGTAATAACTGCCTTGATACTGCAGTACATAACGCCGTCTGTTACTTAACAGTAATAACTGTCTTGCATCACTGGCAATACAATCGCCGTCTGTTACTTAAAGTAATAACTCTTCATCACTGCAGTACATAACGCTCTTACTAACAGTAATAACTGTTCACATAACGCCTTGTACTTAACAGTAAAACTGTTACATACAATACTCTTTATACGTAAAATTTCTGATAGATATAACTTTTACAAATATAACTGCATGCATCACCGGCTACATAACCTTTTCTTACGTAATACTGCCATCCTGTACATAACGCCTCTTCTTACATAATCCTACCGCATACATAACACCTTCTTACTTAACAGTAATAACCTTGATACTCATAATAACCCTCTTACTAACATAATAACTCTTCTACTAATAAAACCTCTTTACTTAACAAATAACGTCTTAAATACATAACCCTTGTTACTACAGTAATAACGTCTTGTCACTGGCAAACAAACGCTTTTACTAATAATCGTCTTACTCATAATAACGCCTCTTACTAAGTAATAACTCTTACTCAAACAAACCCTTCTTTAAATAACGCCTTCTACAAACCTTCTGTTACAGTAAATCTACCTGGAATACATAACGCCTTCTTTATAAATAACTTCTGATAACAATATACTACATCGATACATACCCTACATAACCTCTTACTTACATAATAACTTTCCTCTGGCATACATAACTTCTTTACAGAATAACTCTTGCATCACTAACTAAGCGTCTGTTACTTAACATAAACTGTTTACATAATACAATCGTCTTCTAAAGTAATAACTGCTTACTAAATAACTCTTTTACTCAAATAACGCTTGATCACTGAATACTAACGCCTTCTTTAACAAACTCTTCACTGCGTATAACCTCATTACTAACATAAAACTGTCTGTCATTGCAATACATAACGCTGTTACAACATATAACTGTCTTATAAATAATAACCCTTTTTTACTAACGTAAAACTGCCTTGCATCACTGGCAATACATAACGCCGTCTGTTACTTAACAGTAATAACTGTCTTGCATCACTGGCAGTACAAATCGCCGTCTGTTACTTAACAGTAATAACTGCCTTGCATCACTGGAAATACATAACGCCTTCTGTTACTTAACAGTAATAACTGGTTTGCATCACTGGCAATACATAACGCCTTCTGTTACTTAACAGTAATAACTGTCTTGCATCACTGGCAGTACACAACACCTTCTGTTACTTAACAGTAATAACTGTCTTGCATCACTGGCAATAAAAAACGCCGTCTGTTACTTAACAGTAATAACTGCCTTGCATCACTGGCAGTACATAACGCCGTCTGTTACTTAACAGTAATAACTGTCTTGCATCACTGGCAATACAAATCGCCGTCTGTTACTTAACAGTAATAACTGCCTTGCATCACTGGCAATACATAACGCCTTCTGTTACTTAACAGTAATAACTGTCTTGCATCACTGGCAATACATAACGCCGTCTGTAACTTAACAGAATAACTGTCTTGCATCACTGGCAATACATAACGCCTTCTGTTACTTAACAGTAATAACGTCTTGCATCACTGGCAATACATAACGCCTTCTGTTACTTAACAGTAATAACTTCCTGCATCACTGGCAGTACATAACGCCTTGTTTCTTAACAGTAATAACTGTCTTGCATCACTGGCAATACAAAACTCCGTCTGTAACTTAACAGTAATAACTGTCTTGCATCACTGGAAATACATAACGCCTTCTGTATTTAACAGTAATAACTGTCTTGCATCACTGGCATTACATAAGCCTTCTGTTACTTAACAGTAATAACTGCCTTGCATCACTGGCAATAAATAACGCCTTCTGTTACTTAACAGTAATAACTGTTTTGCATCACTGCAATACATAGTGCCGTCTGTTACTTAACAGTAATAACTGTCTTCATCACCGGCAGTACAAAAACCCTTTGTTACTTAACTTTAATAACTGTCTTGAATCACTGGCAATCATAACACCTTCTGTTACATAACAGTGATAACTGCCTTGCATAACTGGCAATACATAACGCCTTCTGTTACTTAACAGTAATAACGCCTTGCATCACTGGCAATACATAACGACTTCTGTTACTTAGCAGTAATAACGTCTTGCATCACTGGCAATACATAACGCCGTCTGTTACTTAACATTAATAACTGTCTTGCATCACTGGCAATACATAACACCTTCTGTTACTTAACAGTAATAACTGTCTTGCATCACTGGCAATACAAACGCGTCTGTTACTTAACAGTAATAACTGCCTTGCAAACACTGGAAAGTACATAACACCTTCTGTTACTTAACAGTAATAACTGCCTTGCATCACTGGCAATACATAACACCTTCTGTTACTAACAGAATAACTGCCTTGCATCACTGGCAGTACATAACGCCGTCTGTTACTTAACAGTAATAACTGTCTTGCATCACTGGCAATACAATTCCCCGTCTGTTATTTAACAGTAATAACTGTCTAGCATCACTGGCAGTACATAACGCCGTCTGTTACTTAACAGTAATAACTGTCTTGCATCACTGGCAGTACATACCGCCTTCTGTTACTTAACAGTAATAACTGCCTTGCATCACTGGAAATACATACGCCTTCTGTACTTAACAGTAATAACTGCCTTGCATCACTGGCAATACATAACCCCTTCTGTTACTTAACCAATAATAACTGCCATGCATCCCCGGCAGTACATAACACCTTCTTTTACTTAACAGTAATAACTGTCTTGCATCACTGGCAATACATAACCCTTCTGTTACATAACAGTGATAACTGCCTTGCATCACTGGCAATACATAACGCCTTCTGTTACTTAACAGTAATAATGCCTTGCATCACTGGCAATACATAACGCCTTCTGTTATTTAAACAGTAATAACTGTCTTGCATCACTGGCAATACATAACGCCGTCTGTTACTTAACATTAATAACTGTCTTGCATCACTGGAATACATAACCCTTCTGTTACTTAACAGTAATAACTGTCTTGCATCACTGGCAATACAAAACACCTTCCGTAACTTAACAGTAATAACTGCATTGCAACACTGGCAGTACATAACACCTTCTGTTACTTAACAGTAAAAACTGCCTTGCATCACTGGCAGTACAAAAACCCCTTCGTTTCTTAACAGTAATAACTGCCTTGCATCACTGGCAAAACATAACGCCTTCTGTTACTTAACAGTAATAACTGGTCTTGCTTCACTGGCAATACATAACGCCTTCTGTTACTTAACAGTAATAAATGCTTGCATCACTGGCAGTACATAACGCTTCTTTATTAACAGTAATAACTGTCTTGCATCACTGGCAATACATAACGTCTTCTGTTACTTAACAGTAATAACTGTTTTGCATCACTGGCAATACATAATGCCGTCTGTTACTAACAGAATAATGTCTTGCATCACCGGCAGTGCATCACCTTCTGTTACTTAACATTAATAACTGTCTTGCTCACTGGCAATACATAACCACTTCTGTTACTAACAGTAAAACTGCCTTGCATCACTGGCAATACATAACGCCTTTGTTATTTAACAGTAATAACTGCCTTGCATCACTGGCAATACATAACGCCTTCTGTTACTTAACAGTAAAAACTGTTTTGCATCACGGAAAACATAAGCCGTCTGTTATTTAACAGTAATAACTGTCTTGCATCACTGGCAAAAAAAACCGCGTCTGTAACTTAACAGTAATAACTGTCTTGCATCACTGGCAATACATAACGCCTTCTGTTACTTTAACAGTAAAACTGTCTTGCATCACTGGCAATACATAAACGCCTCCTGTTACGTAACAGTAATAACTGTCTTGCATCATGAATACATAACGCCTTCTTTTACTTAACAGTAAAATGTCTTGCATCCCCGGCAGGCATAACACCTTCTGTTACTTAACAGTAATAACGGCTTGCATCACTGGCATACAAAACGTCGTCTTACTTAACAGTAATAACTGTCTTGCATCACTGGCAATACATAACGCTGTCTGTTACTTAACATTAATAACTGTCTTGCATCACTGGCAATACATAACACCTTCTGTTACTTAACAGTAATAACTGTCTTGCATCACTGGCAATACAAAACGTCGTCTGTTACTTAACAGTAATAACTGCCTTGCATCACTGGCAGTACATAACGCCGTCTGTTACTTAACAGTAATAACTGCCTTGCATCACTGGCAATACATAACGCCTTCTGTTACTTAACAGTAATAACTGCCTTGCATCACCGGCAGTACATAACACCTTCTGTTACTTAACAGTAATAACTGCCTTGCATCACTGGCAGTACATAACACCTTCTGTTACTTAACAGTAATAACTGCCTTGCATCACCGGCAGTACATAACACCTTCTGTTACTTAACAGTAATAACTGCCTTGCATCACCGGCAGTACATAACACCTTCTGTTACTTAACAGTAATAACTGCCTTGCATCACTGGCAGTACATAACACCTTCTGTTACTTAACAGTAATAACTGCCTTGCATCACCGGCAGTACATAACACCTTCTGTTACTTAACAGTAATAACTGCCTTGCATCACTGGCAGTACATAACACCTTCTGTTACTTAACAGTAATAACTGCCTTGCATCACCGGCAGTACATAACACCTTCTGTTACTTAACAGTAATAACTGCCTTCACTTGATGGGATATTTGTGTTTGTTCGCTCGCTGTGAACCCAATCGTAGTTCATATATGTGCTACTACTTCTAGTGCACTAGACTGATTTTTGCGTCTGGTTTAGTTTTCCCTATGGCCAGTGTCCCTCGCTATCATGTGAACCCACTCCGACTCCTGAGGTACTTGTATTTTACGTCCCAAAGTCAAGGACGAAAATTTAATATGTTAGTCCGAATGACCCGTGTAGGAGTTGATCCCTCTACCTCGACAGCAGTCACCGGAAGTTTAAGATCCAGATCTCTTATCCACTTGTTCATTCAGACATCAGAATAGAATATGACAACTCTAATTTGAGAACGATGAAGGGGGAACAGACATATACTGGATAATTAGTTACATTTAGTTGCGTATCCTTTGAATGACGTCGCAATCAACAGCAGAATCATTAGACAGGCAGGTTTACTGTCAGTAGTTTGCCATTGCTTTCTAATCTAGCGACTCTCATACCATTGTTAGGTCTGCTTCTAAACAGCCTGCTGCTGATTTCGGATGAGCGGGATTTCTCATCGCATTCGTTACTCCTTCACCACCGACGCCGGATAATTAACTATCTTTAAAAACATGAAATGTTATTTATGAAATCCTTAGAATTCGATATTCGTTCTGTTGTATCAAACGTGGGGTTCCCACACCTTGAGACAAAGCAGAGCTATCTGTGATCGGATTCATTCTTCAGCAGATTAACTAATAGTACAGCAGTTTTCCAGAAACTGGACAGCGCAGTTGATGGCATATTTATCCTTCGAATCGGTGGTCTTGTATTCGATTCCCCAATGAGGCGAATTATTTTTAAAATTGCCTAGGACTCCCAGTTCAACTTAGCCTAAATATACGGTTACGGACGTATCTGTTTGCTGATGAAGGCTAGTCACCGCAACGTCATTTGTTTTCCATAATTATGTTCGATAACTTTGTGCTATTTTATATTGTTTACACCATTTCTAGATGCTTCTGTTTTTAATTTAGATGGTAACATATGGTAGACTTCTGAGTTATAAATCTGAATCAAGGAACTGTAAATTCCTATTACGATTTCATCTTGTGGTAGATACTTTAGAGATTCGATATGCTGGTGATGCATTGTTTCTATCCACAACACAGAATGGTATAGAAAACCTTATAACCTCAACCCAATTGAATAGTGAAAATCACAACTGATATCTTAACATAGCAAAAACAAAGATAATACATATAGATAAAACTATTATGGAGAACGAAATATATGTTAATGAGGAAAAATTGGAGGTGGTGGACAATTTCGAATATCTTGGGTCATTGATTACCAACAATGGTGACACAATGTAAGAAGTTAAAAGACGGATATCTATTGCTCTTCAAACATTAAAACAACTGAATAAATTGTGGAGAGAGTCAGACAGAACTACAATAATTAGATTTTTAAATGCATGCATCTTTCCCATTGCAACATATGCCTGTGAGAACTGGACACTTACTAAAAAAGCTGAACATGGCATGAATGCCTTTGAATATAAATGTTATAGACGAATTCTAAGAATATCTTTGATAAAGAAAAGAAAAAATGCATGAATACTTCAAGTGCTAAATATTGAAGAAAGGTTGGCTATTAAAGATGATAAAACAAAGAAATTTGAAATATTTTGGTCACTTTGAAATGTCACGAAAGTTTGGAGAGAAAAATAATGGAGGGGTATATGCTGGGAAGAGAGGAAGAGGAAGGCCAAAGAGAAGATGGTTGCAGGATGTGGCGGATGGTCTCCAGATGGTTGTATCTGACGCGGAAATCTTGCTTATGATCGAGAGATTTTCCGGAAGGTTGTTATTCGAGCGAGGTTTTGCAAAGGACATGCTACTGAATGAACGGCAAATGCTTTGCGACGCTCACATCACAGCTCACTGAAAAGACTGTCTTTTACTGCTACACCCGCCTCGTACTCCCTCATGCCCAAGCTGTCTGCAATATCCTGTGTCTATCTTCGTACTCGTCGGCCCCTGAAACCTTACCATGCCTTTCATGGCCGTTCTCTTTACCAAAGTATTCTAGTCTCCGTAATATGATAATGTTTATGGGCCAGTTTTATTCCATGTTCAAGTCTTGTAGACATTCACTATTTGTTTATTCTCGGTCCGTGATGTTCTAAGATTCGTTCTATAACATTTGAGCGCGAAAGGTCTGTTACTAATCATGATTAATGAAGATCCTAACAGCTTTAATTCATATACAGGAAGTTATGATCAAGTATGGTTGTCTGTGTGGTGATGCTGACGTTTTGGTATATGGGGAACAAGTGGTTGTAGAAGGGTTAACTAAATCTGTGTTATCCCTGATTCCGTTTTATGGAAGATAATCAACGGACTTGATCGTTGCACTTTCGTGAAACGTCAACGAAACATGATGGTGGTAGTGAAGGTAGTGATGTTGGCGGTTGTGGTGGTTGTATAACCGGTCATGGCGAAGAAGGAGGAAGAGGAGGGAGGAGGAGGCGGAGGAGTCGGAGGAGGAAGCGAATGAGGAGGAGGAGATTAGAAAATTTGGCCTGCTGTAATCAGCTCCAAGTCAATCATTTTTTTTTTTTTTTTTTTGGAGAGACTGAACAATACCTCTTTAACAGTTAATAGCATAACTACGTTGCAGACCAGAAAATTCAAACCGTCCTGATATTACGTGACCTCCACACAGTATGAGAAAGAAAAAAGCAGGAAGGAAGGTGAATCTTGCTGGGGAAATTCACAGAATGATTGATGAAATACGAAATGGTACACAATGAAAAATGAGCCAGCAAGAGCCGACACACATTGAGCATGTTTCCAATATTCAACGTCGTGATTTGACGCTCGATCGGTGTGGAAATAGGGGGAAGAACTCTGAATAATTCGCTGCCTGACCAGAACTCTTCATCTCCAAGGTCACCTTTGGAAAGTACACTTACAGAAAATTCGTATCAGAGGAAGAGAATACATACCAAAGTAATAGTACTCCAGTCTAGATAATGAACTGTCCGTCTGGGTAATACTGTAACCGTTACATTAATACGTGAAACACAACACTGGATGCAATGAATGGTCTTCATCATTCCAGATGGACAAACACCATGTCTAGATAATAAAGGATAGAGGGTAAGGCGTTAGTGATTTCTTTTATAGGACAGTTGCCGGTTAAGAACATCTGCTAACATAGACTGTTTGTTACGCGAGAATATTTGTTAGCTGAGAATGTTTGTTAGCTGAGAATGTTTGTTAACTGAGAATGTTTGCTAGCTGAGAATCTTTGTTAACAGAGAGTGTTTGTTAAATGAGAAATGTTTGTTAGCTGAGAATGTTTGTTAACTGAAAATGTTTATTAGCTGATAATGTTTATTAACTGAAAATGTTAGCTGAGAATGTTTGTTAGCTGAGAATGTTTGTAGCCAAGAATGTTTTTTAACTGAAAATGTTTGTTAATTGAGAAAATTCGTATGTTAGCTAGGAATTTTGTTTGAGTATTTTTTTAAAGAACTTTTGTTAACTAAGAACGCATGTTAACCCAAAATAAAAACATGTGTTGGCCTTGAATGTTAACTAGAAAATAATAGTCCGGTCTAGATAATGCATGTCTAGGATATGCTGGGACCTCTACATTAATACGTGAGAGGCAACATTGTTACTGATGTCTGTATATTATAAAGAATAGAGGGATTAGAGTTTATTATTTCTTTCCATGACCAGTCACTTGCCGGCTCAGATATTCTGTTAACTAAAAATGTTTCTTAAATAAATAAGTCCGGTAACTATCGTAAACGAACAGTCACGTCGGCTCAAAATTTAATGGAAGTCTCTGTTAAATTATGGTTAACTTCCTGATTTCAGAAATGACAACGACCACTAATTCTCGACCTCGTTGATTTATATCAGATTATCGTTTGAAACAATTTTAGATTAAGAGAAATTCAAATTTTATAAGAACTTTGTGAAATATTCTGAATCTGTTAGCTCGTGCAGCAATGTGCTTATTCAGTTAAATTATTTTGCCAGTGATGATAGGAAAACAACAGTGACTGAATTCGGGATCACATGATAGCACATGTAGAATTATAGTGTGCTCTAATAGGGTCACACGTGTGCCCCTACCACACATAAGCTAAGAAGTATTTAAATAATTATAACTAAATAGAACGCAGTAAATATATCGGTTCTCAGATTTGAACCTGTTAATTTTAAAGAACTTTTAAAGAACTGCTTGTGTGCGCTAAGAATGTCTGTTAACTAAGAACGTTTGTCATCAAAGAACTTTGTTAACTAACAACGTTCATTAACTAACGCTAGTTGTAACTAAGAACATTTGTTATCTTAACACATTTGTTACCTAAGAATGTTTGCTAAATAGGTACACAGACGTAAAGTTCTCCTTTACACGCCTGTAGGCACATTGGACATATAAGTAGTATAAAATGTGCAAACTAAGTATCATTTCAGGTGCAGCACCTTATTTTTTACTATATAAAAAGTATACCACCGCTAGCGAAACGTCACAAAACTGCACCTACGGGGACCAGATTTTTTCAAGGGATGCAACTCATGATCGTCGAATCCCTTTTTAAAGGTTTCCGTCAATGGAGCTCCCAGTTCAGTGAAATGTGGGATAAATTTGTGGTAGAACCCACACAACGAGAGAAAAGATCGCACATCCTTCTTCGTTTTTTGGCCTTGGTGCATTTCTGATTTTTTCCAGGTTCTTCTCTTCTGGGACAATGTGTCCTAGAGTGATGGTGTGACCTAGAAATTCCAGAGTCTGGTAACCAATCATGCACTTGGTTGGACGAGCGGTAAGCCCTGCTTCCTTGAGTCTATTAAACACTCTCCAAGGATTGCAAGTGGTCATCCAAGCTGTCACTGGAAATCAGAATATCATCCATGAATGAGATGATAGCCGGATCCTGTAAAGGATCTAGTAAAGTCCTCATCATGCGTATAAACACACTGAGTGCATTGCTGAGTCCAAAGGGGATTACCTTGAATTCGTAGTGTCCACTGGGTGTACTGAAAGCCAACAGTGGTCGAATCTCCGGTTTGACTGGTATCTGATAGTACCCCCGACTCAGATCCACCTTTGAAAAGTACCGAGCCTTATGAAGCCTAGCGAATAACTGAGTTGGATTCGGCAAAGGTTCCACCTGAAATTGTGTGTGACTGTTCAGAAGTCGGTAGTCAATACACAACCGGTGTTCTCCACTTGGTTTGCGTAACAAAACTACCCCCGCGTTGTATGGGGATGTGGATGGCGCAATCACGTCATCCTCCAGCAGTTTTTGTATTTCCTCCTCCAGGGCCTTTTCTTTAGAGAATGGCACTGAGTAAACCTTTTGACGAACAGGTTCCTGAGTGGTCAAAGTCATCTCGAACTCCACCAACCTCGTTCGTCCTGGTTATCAGTCAGTATCTCCTTATGAGACTTGAGAACCTGGGTTATCTTTTCCTTCTCCTGGGAGGTCAGATCAGGGTTCACTTGCACATCCCTATAGGTTTCCTGGTGTACCAAGGGATATTCCCTGCCCTCGTTGGTTCCCACTTCCGTCTCCACTACAACCGCCATTGCCATGAGGTGCGCAGCCTTGTCTCCCGGTCTCTTTTCGTATTTCCGCAAGAGATTGATATGGAAAATCTTCGACTTTCCCCGGATCCGGATCTGATAGTTGGTTCTGGATATCACCCTTTCACGGGAATGGTCCTTGCCAACCTATCTCCAGTTTGTTGTTTCCCGTTGGGAGTAGCAACAAGACTTTGTCTCCCACCTCTAGAGATCTTTCTTTAGACCTACGGTTGTAGTAAGCCGCATGTCTTTTTCTGGCCTTTTTCAAGTTTTGATTTGCCAGAGTTTATCCCTTGTGGAGTTTTTCTTTCAGTTCCTCCACGTATTTATAGGAAGAGATCACTTCTTCTAACGTCCCCTCTTCAGTCCAACTCCTCAACATGGCTTCCAACGGTCCTTTGATTGGACGACCAAACAGCAACGTAGCGGGTGGTAGTCCTGTCTAGCCACGAGGAACCTCCCGATAGGCAAAGAGTGCTGCTGGGATATATTCATCCCACCTATCAGGTTTTTCCTGTGCCAGTTTCCTGAGCATTGTCATCAACGTGCCGTTTAAACGCTCTACTTGTCCATTGGCTTGAGGGTGGTGAGGGGTGGTATGTATGTGGTTAGAATGGAACACCCTAAATACCTCCTCCATGAGTTTTCCACAAAACTGGGACCCATTGTCCGTCAGAATTTGATCAGGGAAGCCTAAACTGGTAAAGGCCTCCATCAGTGCGTCCGACACTCGTTTCGAGTCAATCGTGGTCAACGGTATGGCTTCCCCCCACATTGTGCAGCAATCCACCATTGTGAGTATATACGTGTTCCTCTTCCTAGTCCTGGGATGTGGACCCACGATATCGATGGCTACCCTCTCGAAAGGAGAGTTCGTGATGGGCATTTCACCCAAGACCACCGGTGCTGTCCAGTGTTTTGGTGCCACCCTCTGGCACTCAGGGCATGACTTCACATACCGACGCACATCTTCTGTCATTCCCGGCCAATAGTAATGGCAGGAAATCCGCTGCATGGTGGCGGCAATACTCATATGTCCCCTAAAGGAGATGGTATGCCCCATATGAAGAATCTGGGACCGTTGAGCTTTCGGGACGACCAACTGACCGTATAGGTTGTCTCCCCTTCCGGTTCTCCTGTAGAGTATCCTATTCTTCGTGTAGTACTGCCCCCGTCCTGGTGGATCAGCACTTCTCTGCAGCTTTTTGTAGCAAGGACGTAAAGTAGCATCCTCACTCTGCGCAGTTCGTAGCTCCCCCGGCATTGGGTTAGTCACAATTGCTTCTGCCTCTTCCGTTCTATTCTTAGAGCGAGTCTGTATTGCTCCCATATGGATTGGCTCCCTGGGCATTCCCAGAAAGACATACCGGCAACCGAGGATTATTGGAAAAATGGGATCGGTCAATACAGCGGCCTTGATTGTGCCGATGACATACCTTGACCGAATCTCCAAATTAGCAATGGGCAACTTCATGGCCACAGCACTCTTCTGTGCAGGCTGTATCTCCATGGTCTCACCTGTGAATTGTTCTGGATGTACCAGATCCGCAGAAATCACGGCCTCCCCGTCCAGTCCTGTGTCGTACAAACACTCCACTTGACGACCGTTTAACCTCTACCAATTCCACTACAGGTGGTTTTTCCTGGTCTGGAGTCTCTTCCTCGCCTCGACCTGTTCGGTGGGCTCCACCTTAGGTTTCCCGGGGCACCGACGAATTGAGTGCTCCTGATTTCCCCCCTGCGTCAATAGCATTGTGCGTATTCGACCTGCAGGGGTTGCCCATTTCCCTGTCCTAGATTTTTAGTGGGGACTTGAGTGAGCTCTCCTGGGGCGAGCTTCCTTGTTGCCCTTTGGGCCTTTTCCGTGACAACCCCCTTGGAATCACTTGACTGCTGCGAAGTGGGGCTTTTAATTTCGATTTGCAGTCCCTCGTATTGTGAGAGGTGACTTAAAAATTGAACCCCATTCTCCAAACCGGTCGTTTTGGTGTAGAGCTTGAAGTGCTCTTGCTTCCCCCCTTCTTCTTCTTGAACTATCCTCTGATTTTTGCACATAGGTTCCCCTTTTTGGTTCCTGATTTTTGCTTTTTTTGTCATTTTCTCCTGATTTTGGTGTTGGGGAAAGGTTTTTCCCTGCCTCCCCATGTCCCAAGAACCGTTCTGCAAATTTTTCACGAGGTCAAACGTTCCGTCCTTGTTTCCCAGGAACGTCCTGAGGGGGTTTCGACATTTGCTTTTTCAGCTGGTCGCCCACCATGAGCTTTCCCTACTCTCAAGTCATGTGCGAACCCACCCAAAAATCCATCCACTTATGGAGATGGGTTTTAACGCAAACTGAGGCGGCAAACAACCCCCCCGGTTTCGTTTCGCTGTCAAAATTTTTTCCGGTAGGTAGTGACGAACCTCGAATGTTTCAGCAGAGCCGCCCTTAATTTCTCATAATTTTTATGTCCTGGTGCAGGCGCGAATAAACCTCGTACCGTCCCGCGTAATCCCGGGGAAAAATTAAGACCCCATTTGTCACGTCCAGCCCCATAGCAACAGACTGGCCTCGAAGCGTTAAGGTACGGGTTAATCTTTTTTTGTCCTCCTCGTAACCGCTAGGGAAACTTCATAGCATGGTAACCATTTTACCTCTGGGGTTGAGCCTGGGATGGAGGAACCCCCAAACTGCCCCTCAGTTTTCCATTAGATTGCCCTTCAGCTCGATTTCCCCTCATCCGGTACTCGTGCTCCTTTCTGAGCCCCCTGCTCCGTTTCCCCTTTTTCCTAGCAGCTTTCCTCACTTAAAATTTTCTAGCTGCCTGCCAGTTCCTTTCCCTTTTTGGTGCCGCCAGCTTCAAATTCTCCTTTAGTTTCTTTCTCGCTTCATCCTGTAGTTTTTTACTCCATCTTTCTCAATTCCCAAATCAGCCTTTCGATCTTCTCTTTCGCTTACGATACTCTCTCTCACTTCCTGTAGTAATCTGTTAGTGCAGAACCCGACAATCCCATTTTTTCCCCCTTTTCCCTTGTTTTTGCAGTGGTTAGTTTCGGAGTGGCCATTTTACAGAGAGGAAGCTAGAGGTTGAGTACAATTTAACTGCAAATTAATTATGTATATGAAAAAGTACTAAAATCTATATATTTACCACACACAGCAATTCACTCTTGACAAGAGTAGAATCAGGACCACAGACCTATCGACGTGTGAAGTGTGAACGGTAAGATATTGTCTTAACCCCTATCAAAATTCACTCTAGCGGATTCTTAAATGATATCTCCTCTTATAACTAAGGATCCGTGTCAAAAAATCCCTTGTCAGAAATCCCCCTGTCAAATGATTCCGCTTGCCCGAGATCCCGCTGTCCAAGGATATGTTTTGAGAGATCCCGCTGTCCAAAAAATCCGTTTTCGAGAGACCCGCTGTCCCAAAAATCCGTTTACGAGAGATCCCGCGTTATAGATCCCGGACGAGCCCCCCAAAAATGTCGTGTCTTCCTTTAAAATGTCGTCCCTGGAGTGAGGGGAGTCAACAACCCCCATTATAATTTTTTTTTTTTTATCAATATCCTGGAGAACCACCAGCTTCCGCCAAAACACTCCATCGCTCATGGACACCTTTTCCCCTCTCTCTATCACTGTCGACTATGCCCCCCTCTATTTTCCCAAAGCCATATTCAAAAACCTTTCTAAAAAATTTAAAAAAGATTAATTTTTTAAAAGAAATGGTAAAGTACGTGAGACGGTATGCGAAGAAAATGTATGATGTGTTTTATAAAGTGTGTAGGATCAGACCCTCAGATAATAGCAAAGTCAGTTCATCCTTGCAAGGACACACCACAGCACGTTAAGTCAGAACAAGTCCATCTCACCCAGTACTGTATCTCTCCTGCCGGACACCAACTGTCATCTGTAGCTACCTGGTAACACACCTTCCTGATCATCCGAAATAGATACTGTTTGCAATTACAGCTGATCATGGACCAGTTGCACACTACACATAAGGTTCCTATCGTTCCTAAAATTGTACGAATCCTTTGTTGTGTGTACTTAGGTATCACTGTTATTGTTAATATACTTGATCTTAACTAATGTCTATAAAGTCTCAAGTATGATGTCTTTTGTAATATTTCACTGGAATCTATCACACGATGTGACTTACATTTTAATGTTCTCGTTCCTTTAACAATGTTTGTATGATGTGTGACATATCAACAATCATCACCCATCCTAGGTGAACCTTAACACGCAGGAGTCGTTATATTGGCTGGCTCTTCTGAGCCATGTTATGGTGAACTCTCCTGATTATGAGTCCAGCGTAAACATTATACCCCCTTTCGTCTCGGGTGTTATTCGTTTTCCGTAAGAAAGCATTTGAGTGGCCAACTGGTGTTCTTCTAATTGGAGTTGCACTTCTTCATAACCAGTGTTGAACTTCCTCGTAACTGGCAGGGAACCTGTTAGAGAAACAACACATCTGGTGATAGCACTAGTCACTGATCCTACCGGCTGGGTGTAAGCCTATTGCCTTTCTCTGTTATTTCTCAGCTAACTAAACTCTGTCATAGAGCCTATTAGCTCTTCACCTACGTCCGAATCAGGCTATGACAATGAAAGACCCATAAACAGAGTGCAAAACTTCAGTGGGCAAACCACTGAAAGATCCCCCCATTGGACACTTTCCCCATCTCCCAAACCATCTTAAATCTCTCCAAATATCACCCCGCTATCCTATTCATCCTAGCAGAGCCAATTATCACTTCACTACTCTAACTAGTTTTCAACTAACAGTGCTAATCATCACACTCTAGTTTTAACAAGACTACTGCCTATATTAATTAGGCCTAAATAGACTATATTATGTACCTTATGCAAACCCGCCTCATTCCTGGATGGCTGCTACACTTTGCCATAACGACACATGCTAGTTAATTTTTAATTAATCTAACACTGTAGATCTCTCCAACAAAACACGTCAATCCTAATCCATATTTTGGTCTACACTAATGTACACCAGTAATCTCCCCTTGTCCTGACAACCCAAAACAAGGTAGCGAGTTCTTGTATTGACCCAAGGTTCGCAGTAACAAGCCTACAACCCTCTGTCGTGTGGTGACAATCAAAGCCACCATTTTGTTTGATGTCGGGAAATTCTAAATGACAGACAGGACTGTTTTCTCCCGAGCCGGGCACTTCCGCTTGAATCCGACCTGTTTTTGAACTGTCAAGGGCGGCGTGTTGATTCATCTCAATCACTCCCTCCCTAGTAAACATCTGCAGCTGTTACTTTTGACCATCCTGGGATTTTTGACATCCGATTTGTTTTCTCTGTTTGTTAAAATAGTTGTTTAAATAGCTGTGCAAACATCCCGTTAATCAGAATGCCTTTATTATCATCAACTGGTTAATCACGGTGTTTTCCATGACAGTGGATAGTAACAGTGACAGTTACTAGTAATATTTAGAATGTCGTAGTGGCCTATACACATTCAACATGCGGGTTACAAATGAAAACCATAAAAGGTAAAGATGGCCGATATTATTGCTTGTAGCGGGTATAGCTTAGTGAAATTCGATGGTAAGGGGTGGGTAGCGGGTATTAGTGCTCTGCAGAGTGTCATAGTGGTGTAAAAACTATCATCATACGGATTACAAATGAAAACCTTAAACAATTAAAACGAGCAATAGTGGTTATTATATTGGGTATGGCTTTGTGAAATTCGTTGTCAAGAGGTGGGTAGTGGTTACTAGTGGTCTGTAGAGGGTCGTAATGGTTTAAACACTATCAGCATAGGGGTAAAAAAGAAAACCTTAAAAAGTAAGAATGGTCGGTATTATTGGTTGTAGTGGGTATGGCGTAGTGAAATTGGTTGGTAAGGGGTACGTGAGAGGAGAATATGCTAGATAAGGGCGCCTGATTATTGTTAAGTGGTTGGCGATTGGCGAGTGACTAGATAAATACTCCGATATCGTCTTTTAGAACCACGGATGTTAAGTCTCATACTCAAGTCTAAAGATTGAACTTATAGTCGGCTGACCTGAGGATGACCTCCTGGGTGACTCACCGTGTGGCAATTTCAGTGGTGAACGGGCATAAACTTGTTCAGACATGTCTTTGGGAAAAACCATAGGTGACTCCTCGTGACCTGACAGCGGTATGCATGTCCAGACATGTTTTTGGGGCGCTGCAACCAGACCACGTGCTCACTGGCTAAACCCGATCAAAGATGGCGTTGCATCCGATCAGACGTGGATATGGCTACAAACAGACCACGTTCTCACTGGCTAAAGCTGGTCAAAGAGGGCGATGCTTCCTGTCACATGCATAAGGACACAACCAGACTACGTGGCTTAATAACTCAACTGGTCAAATATGGCGATGTTTGCCGCTCGCATCTATGCACTGTGACTATGAGAAAGGCTTAGTTGTCCAATGTGATGACTTGGTTATAGTTGTGCACACTACAATCAAAAGTGTCTTATGTTTATTGAGGGTGGGATGTTCTTTGGTGTTACTCGGTGGAAGACCCTAAAGAATATAGAAAAGAGAGAGAAAGGTTTAGTCTTCAGATGCCATGTTGACGCTATAGTGGAATCACTCCCATACATAGTGGTCATCATGAGTTGGGTCCCCTGGTTAGACAATCGACTGTTTTTCTGTAGTATCCCTGTTAACCACGTGTTTCGCATGTGTTTGTATGGATGCGAGCGGAAGCAGCGCCACATTTGATCAGTTGAGTCCCTCTCTGTCTACCTTTACTTCCCCAAGACCTCGTAAATTTGATATTATATTTATGTATGTTGCCTTTGTTCAGGTAATGATATTCTGTGGGATGCCATAGTGTTTCATCACGTTCCAAAGATATACTCTGTCAATGCATAGGTCATAGTCCTCAAGTCCAATGTAAAGTAGCGCGTTCTGTTCAATGCTTTCCACTGGTCAAGTCCTCCGAAGTCGGAGAGTGTCTGCCTGTACGGCGAGGAACCACCAGTCTGCACACCAATAAGCCAGACATGGGACAACAGGATACTCACGCAAACCTCAGGTCCTGTATGACATCACTCTGATGTTGGACAACAGGATGTCGTCATCCGACATACAGGACTTCACGCTGGAGATCACAGCCAGTGAACATAAGCAAGCAAGCAACCACTGGTCAATGAAATCTATTGAAACCTGCATGCTGATCCTGTAGTTGTTTGTCAATGGCATTACTTAATCTCCCCTGAATGATCTTGCTTAATATTTTCCTCGGACTGACAACAACATTATTCATCTGTAATGCTCTCACTCCTGCAAGCCCCCTGTCTTTGGTAACATGATTAGATATCACTTTCTCCAGACTGCTGGTGTTTCTTCGATCTCGCAGACTCTGCTAAATAATTCAGTTCAACTGTTGAAAATACTCAAACAAATATATCACAAAGCAGGAACCTGCTATCGGTCTATGGTGTAATAGGGTCATCGCATGTTGCAAAGCCTAAAGAGGTCTTTTCCTGTGTTGATAGACCACTGACCAATGCTGGAGTCGTGCCCTCGCCCGATTGCGTTCATGACATGAACCAGCATAGTTCCCTATCAGCTACACTAACGCACCCGCCTGTAGGTGTTTTTATTTGGTTTTCTCTTGTGTGGGTTGGTGATACCTACGTTGCTTTATGTGCATGTTTTGTTCGTTCGCTTTGAATTCAAGCGTGTTCCATAAACGCGCTACCGCTACTTTCAGTTGCCACTACTGGGGAGTCCGTTGGACTGATGTTTGTGTGTGTGTTAGCTTTTCATATTACCAGCATCCCTCTAGGTCAGACAAACACTCTCCGACTTCTGAGGTATTTGTAATTTGTGTCCCCGGATCAAGATCGAGAAGTCACCATTGTAATCCAGTTGATCGGCCATAACCTGTGTCTTCTTACAATTTAATTCCAACCCCAGCTGCTCACTGTGTACAACAATCGCGTTTACTAATTGTTGTAGATCTTGTGCATTGTCTGCAATCAATACTGTACCATCTGCATATCTTTTAAAAAAAAATCTTTTCTGATCGATGATGAGGTTAAAACGGTTACCTTGGCATCAGCACGCCGGAAGTGTTCTTACCAAGTGCAGGTGCTCTTACCATTCAGCCATGTTGACTTCCTTATTATCTATTCTACCATGTGAAATTTAAAATTAAACAAAAACATTCGCCTATAACATATTGATTATCTGAACATCGTTTGTTGAATTGTTCTTCATTATCTCTAGTCAGTGGTTTCCCACGATCTCTTTATAACTGGTGTTACCCAATCCTATCTTGGTATTTAGGCCACACATAGACATTTTGATATATTGTATTTCGTTGTGATTACTTTAAAAGTTCATGTAAAATCCCTCTTTAAATTATTCATCAGTATCATTTGTCGGTAATAATGGATAATGTTGATGTTTACTTTTTAGTGATTCTATGTGTTGCTGTACTTACAGTGCTTCGACTATATTATTGTTTCCTCTGCCTCTATAGATACCATTAAGGCCACCACTTCATTGTGATGAACGTTTTCTCTATTATGGCCTGAGAAAAGCACTGTTTCACTATGTACTTAGTAGCTTTTTTATTTCTCCGTTTTCTCTTGTTTCGCATAATTCCAGAACGCTAATCTTATAATATTTCATTTATTCTACAACCTGTGCTATCTTTCCATTTCATACATTCTGAAGTACCAATACAGGAGATATTCTTAGGTGAAAGTAGTAAGTTTGTGATCCAACCTCCTTTTGGCTTTCTCAGCTTTGTGTCATGCATCTTCTAGAAGCTTCTAAATGTCTCATAGTTGGCTAAGTTGTTATTGTTTCGTTGTTGGTTGGATCTTGCACCTGAAGTTTTCTACGTGATGGGGCAGCCAACCCTAGGACAAACCATCACGAGTTGCCTTTGGTAGACATGCATGGTACGTAACAATGTTACTATTCTTTGCTTCCCTTAACAACCGATGTAATACACGGATGTTATCAGTTATCAGTTGGGGTATCTTCATTGCACTCGGGACATGTTCATAGGTGCTCAGATCCTCCCCCCCCCCCCAGCTTATGCATCAGCGTCCGGTGGCTAATAGTGCCAGTTCTGTGTTGGTTGACGAGGCGCTTTGTTTTCCCGATGTACCTCTCGCGTCTGGCTGTGCCGATTCTTACTCCCAAGTCTTTCATGCTGGACAGCGATGTGGAATCACTGACGTCAAAGTCCTCTGTTCTCGCCATAACTTTGAGGACATTAATAACATCGGCGCGATCCATGGGCTGGCCATCTACAGGGGGTGCAGAGCCAGTCAGTTTATCAGCTCGTTCATTTCCCTCGACTCCCGCATGTCCCGGGACGAAGATGAAGGTGACTTTACGGACAACAGACTTCCCCAGCTACTCAGTCCACTGTCTACGTACAGATCCAGCTTCGACGGATGTGTTAACACGTTAACACGGATGTGTTAACATGTTAACCTTTGTTGTATGCATGTTGGCATTCACGTCTTAGCCTGGTATTATTGCGAAATCATTAGAATTATAATGATGATAACACCTTCAACACCATTATCTTCGTCATCATCATCAGTCTCATTTTGTTGTTATCAACAGTGTGACAATTATTGCCGGTAATATTCCTTTTAATGTAAATATTTAGTGGGGTATTTATGTTTATGTTCACACAAATCAGGTTGGTGGACAGTCAAGGTTTACTTATCTCGGTACTTATTTAAAAATTTTCTTGTGGCAAATGTTTATATTTTCATGTCGATCTGGTTATTTCTCCAACACATATGTATAGGATCGTTTCCATATTTTGGGGCATATTGAGTATATGAGGCTAGTCTCGCGTGTTTCTAGACCACTCCGCAATCGTTAAGTGATATGACCAGTATTATCTAAGCCACGTTTGCTTTGCACGGCATTTCCTGGTTCATGTTAGGCTGGATAGATCTGGCGACCCAGGTTAATTTCATAGCTAATTTGAAGACATGACCGCTGGCCCAGCAGAATCGCATGATGGCCACTGCGTTACAGCCGCTGCGTGTAAGCATATATTAATGTTCTTTCTTGCGATTAATCTAATAAGTTATGCATGAATAAATATATGTATGAACGAAGAGATACCAGAAGGGCAGAATGTCAGACGCGTCTGCTTGCCAAATGTTTCTTCTTCTTCTTCTTCTTCTTCTTCTTCTTCTTCTTCTTCTTCTTCTTCTTCTTCTTCTTCTTCTTCTTCTTCTTCTTCTCTTCTTCTTCTTCTTCTTCTTCTTCTTCTTCTTCTTCTTCTTCTTCTTCTTCTTCTTCTTCTTCTTCTTCTTCTTCTTCTTCTTCTTCTTCTTCTTCTTCTTCTTCTTCTTCTTCTTCTTCTTCTTCTTCTTCTTCATCTTCTTCTTCTTCTTTTTCTTCTTCTTCTTCTTCTTCTTCTTCTTCTTCTTCTTCTTCTTCTTCTTCTTCTTCTTCTTCTTCTTCTTCTTCTTCTTCTTCTTCTTCTTCTTCTTCTTCTTCTTCTTCTTCTTCTTCTTCTTCTTCTTCTACATCTTCTTCTTCTTCTTCTTCTTCTTCTTCTTCTTCTTCTTCTTCTTCTTCTTCTTCTTCTTCTTCTTCTTCTTCTTCTTCTTCTTCTTCTTCTTCTTCTTCTTCTTCTTCTTCTTCTTCTTCTTCTTCTTCTTCTTCTTCTTCTTCTTCTTCTTCTTCTTCTTCTTCTTCTTCTTCTTCTTCTTCTTCTTCTTCTTCTTCTTCTTCTTCTTCTTCTTCTTCTTCTTCTCTTCTTCTTCTTCTTCTTCTTCTTCTTCTTCTTCTTCTTCTTCTTCTTCTTCTTCTTCTCCGTCTTCTCTTTCATAGTCTTCTCTTTCATAGTCTTCTCTTTCATCGTCTTCTTCTTCTTCTTCTTCTTCTTCTTCTTCTTCTTCTTCTTCTTCTTCTTCTTCTTCTTCTTCTTCTTCTTCTTCTTCTTCTTCTTCTTCTCCGTCTTCTCTTTCATAGTCTTCTCTTTCATCGTCTTCTTCTTCTTCTTCTTCTTCTTCTTCTTCTTCTTCTTCTTCTTCTTCTTCTTCTTCTTCTTCTTCTTCTTCTTCTTCTTCTTCTTCTTCTTCTTCTTCTTCTTCTTCTTCTTCTTCTTCTTCTTCTTCTTCTTCTTCGTTCCTCTTTCAATAGGAGTCCGTCTCACCTCGTGAAGCACCATTCTCAAATATCAGTGTGTTCGACATCGGCATGCAGTTGTCTAACTTTGCCTCTTCCCGACAGATTCCATCCAAGCTATGGCGCTCTATCCACCAGTGAGAAGAGTTTCTTCCTCAACAATTCTGAAAAGTAGAATTCCAAAAATACTCTTTGTCATTTCCAACTGCCGTGGGATTCTTAAATAAATAACTGTGCACACGAGTCACCCTAATCCGAGCAGGCTAGCTATCCTATCCTATTACACGAGAAATTGGGGGTGGTGTGATATCGTCATACAACAAGAGTTCTTCTAAACATTCCCATCCGTATGCTGAGGAATGCTAAATATTAATTGGACAGCCGAAATGAGCAATCAGGACGTTTTAAGGAAGCTGACTCGCAAAGATAACTTATCACAAACATCAGAAAGAGACGGTCATCGGTTTTTGACCACGTCATGAGAAGACAAAAAACTGGAACATGGTGTGACAACCGCAAAGATTTGTGGAAAGAGAGATAGAGGATGACCGCTTGTGAAGATTCTTGACAGTCTTGTGTCACGGCACGGAAGAGAGTCAACATACTAACTTATCCATGACGTCTGAGATCGTAATATGTGGAGAGGCATGACGGCTGGCAAGACACTGGATGATGATGCTGATACCGAACCTGCCATCTTCTGTTTCCATGACAGACGCCGTAATCTCTCAATTACAGAAATACGGTAAATCTCCCAATTTCTTTCCGGCATCATCAGCTACATTAAACGACACTCCAGGAAAATACCGTACTCACCAACAAATACTAATGTTTAGATTATGACTCACTTACTCCCTTATTAACCCCATTTATAATACACGATACGGGGCGCAGCTCTGGAGAAGTGCACCATTGACATCAGTTATCCTCGGCTACAGAAACGAACAAGTTTTATTGACATTTGGACTGTCGCCAACGCATGCCAATCAGATTTCGTATTCATGAATTCAAATTTCGTTATGTAGGTTTCTGCTGAGACACGAATTTTTGAATTCTTCTCCCAGCACATCGTATTTTCAAGCCCCAGTGTTGTATGCATCCGCATACCCCACCCACCATCTGCAATTCACGTGAAATGTTATTTATTTTAGTATTCCTATCTTTATTGTTCATGATGTATGCATATCTTCAATCTCGAATGCTTTTCTATGTGTGTCTTGTTTTTGTTTTCAGCACAGGCCAATTTACAGCCATCGGAATCTTAAACAAAGTTAATGTAAAGATTGTCCCCAGAAAGATAGAGGTGCGAAGTGTTAGAACTTCACATATTCTAGGCCATGGCATAATGCAACGGGGTGACCAAGTTTCTTCCTCGTGTCTTTCTTTTCAGCAGATAACAAACACACAATTTATGATACTCAGTGTACATTGTTAGGTAGACTGCAAAGTTGTACAGGAAATAATCACAGATTTGAAAACTCAAACCTAACGACTGTCTTGACAGGCATGCTCAAAACTACTACACTACCGCGGTCCCGTTAAAACAATGCGAGAATGCGAATAATGAGAGACAAATAACAGCTTGCACAACTCATTTTCTGAGATGGTTCGCTGCATCCCATTAGACGCATATTGCAGAAGTCACTCAAAATACACAAAATCAGGGACGCAGAGGTGTTTCCAAGGCACCAGGGCCGGGTTATATACTGGCCAAGACCTATTGTTGCGTCCTCGTCGAGCGTCCTGGGCATCAGGTCCCTTCGGGGTCCTGGCTAAAGTCAGTAGGATCGCCGATTCCTTCAAAGTCGGAGAGTGTCTGCCTGTACGGCGAGGAACCACCAGTCTGCACACCAATAAGCCAGACATGGGACAACGGATACTCACACAAACCTCAGGTCCTGTATGACATCACACTGATGTTGGATAACAGGATGCCTTCATCCGACATATAGGACTTCGCGTTGGAGCTCAAGCCAACGAACACAAGTAAGCAAGCAAGCAACACAAAATCAAGCAATAAATGCTTCAAGATGAAATATTCGACAGACATATTCTCACGGTAATTTAAATTTTCTACAATGCTAATTTGAAAAAGACCATCATGTCTTTTTATTTATTTATTATTTATTTGTTTATATTATATATAATGTATTTTTTTTTTTTTTAATTTATATAACAATGGCTTGGTCACACGATTCGCAGCTGCTTCTGGGACTATTAACATTCGAGCATGTGTGGTTTAAACAACACGAAACACATTCTCTATATCAATCACGTGGTCTCTATCAATGCGATAATGAAAATAGTACGAAAATAGTAGTACTACTACTTCCGTAGCAGACAGTGCCGTAAAAGCAATATCATTATTGTGCCTAGCACCTTCTGTTTTATGCAATGTTTGTTTTAAGCCTCTTTAATTCAAGCAGCATGGAGAGACGGTGGCGCAGTTGCTAATGCTTGCTTGCCTACTCTCGGATGTTCAAATTAAAGCGATGTTTAAAAACAATATGTGGCCAGGGCTCTTAGGTCGTAAACTACTTCAGCTATCAAAGAAAGGCCATACAATCAGGTGGATGTTGGTGAGATTAGAACACAAACTAGCATAGAAAACATAACATTGGATGGATGTTGGTGTGACATTTCTATTTATAATGTCAACGCCAATCATCCCCCTTCCGAATAGAGAGGAATAATTATTTCAAAGTTTAAGTGTTAAGACGAGGGCACTCCCTAATTATTAACGGTGACAATAATCCTTATCGCCTCTTTCCCTTTTAGAAAATGGCAACGAGCGGAGTTGTAAACAACAGCTAAGAATAGCTGTGAAACTTAACACATGGCGTTTGATCATAGGCGAGATGGGGAGATGGCGGAGGGAGCCGATCCCAGAAGATGTGTGCCTACATTCTCACTAAGAATTACCGCTTGCAAAGACAGGGGCGACAACTGAGAAAATTATCTCCCATTTTTTACAATTCAAGGAATACCAACAATACCCAGGCTAAACTGAGGCTTGCCATTGGAGCGGCACAAGTACTTCCTATTAACATAATATATGTTAATAAATTAGCTTAACAGTTGCCGCCAGAAATATTATTGTCGAGGCGCAGTCGCCAAAAATGCTTTGACAGATCAAGACGTGTTGACTAGTTCGGCTGTTGTGGTATTGTCTATTTTAATTCTTGACGGTTTTTTGGTAAGTTGAAAACTATAGTAAACTTCAGACTAATACATCTGAATTTATATTAGAGTTTTCATTGTGCAAATCTAAAGAAAATAATCGAAGAATTAAGTGCATTTCATTTGACTTAGAGAGATAGTGAAGGGATGTCTTTCTGGTCAGTTCATGCCCTTTATAACGAATGATATTCCTGCCTTCTAGTTATTCAGTCTTCCTGTGTAGATAATGATTGGAAAAATATCTTCCTTGCTACTTTCTAGAATATCACTTGTATTCTGTTCAGAGGAGACAGTGTTTATTTGTATGTGTATTCATGCATAAAGAATCAATAATGAGTTTATTTATACATTTATATATTTGATGTGGTTTTACCTTATAAATATGATGTGAGGTTACCTATACATTTATATGGGAGATGAGAATGAATGTCACGAAGTAGAAATGGCATAACCCTAGCTGATGGCCGCCAGATATTTTCAGCGGAAGAATCTTGAGAGCATGAGAATAATCCACCTACATAAGGTAGGAGAGAGACAGAAAGATCATGTCAATATAGGGAGCGAAACACTGCATCTGAAGTTGGAGTGACGGGGCTAGGTCTAAGTGACCCACTCTTGTATCATAATCACTTCACGTTCTCTCTCTCTCTCTCTCTCTCTCTCTCTCTCTCTCTCTCTCTCTCTTTCTCTCGCTCTTTCTCTCTCTCTCCCTCTTTCTCTCTTTCTCTCTCCCCCTCCCTCTTTCTCTCTTTCTCTCTCTCTCTCTTTCGCACTCCCGCTTCCTCTTTCTCTTTCTTTCCCTCTTCGTCCTTTTCCCTTTCCTTTTTCACTTGCTTCTGTGGGTATGGCTATATTGTTTGACGCATATTTTCTACAGGGAACAGTGGTTTTTTCATTGACTGAAAAGGTCTTTGGCTTAAAATTTGGTATTTACATAAATGATAAAGAATGGCAACAGGGGGGTGGGGTCATAGTCCTCAAGCCAGGAAGAGGAGATGCCTTTATAATGCGGGAAGAGTCATTCTCCTTTAATAATCACTGGCCTGTCCATTGTCCGAACATCAACCCCAGCATGTTAAACGCCGCTAGGCCTCTTTTATTACTACTTCATGTTTTCCCCGTGCCAACACCCGCGGGATTTTGAACCCATTAATTCCATTTCTGAATTCTACATAGAAATGGACATTTGTCTGTGTATTTTAAACAATGGACATTCCCCAGTGAACTTTAGGAATGAACTTTCACCTCTGTGGTTTAGTAATGCACTTTCACCCTGTGGTTTAGTAATGCACTTTCACCCTGTGGTTTAGGAATGAATATTCACCTCGTGTGTTTTAAAAATTGGACTTTTACCAGTATATGTTAGAGATGGACAATTCCGAAGTTGTAGTTTTAGCAAGACTTATGCACTTGGAGACACTATATGATGTAATCTAAAGAAAAACCTTTAGCATCTCAGTGGAGCCAGGAAGGTGTTAATTTAATTCCTTCGTCAAGACAACATCTGGACCGTTAATTAACTAATTAAATATTATTGACGTATCTTTTATTGAGATGTTATTGTCCCTTTTTTATTGCGGTTGTTTATTAGTATGCAATGTCACATGAGTAGACACACACTCTCCTCCCCCCCCCCCCCCCCCCCCTTTTCCCATATTATCCCAGTATAATTTTATTGGTTGTATTTAAGAGTTGTTTATTTACTTTTAATTTGGTGTTTGAGTCTTTTCATGTGCGTTCTCATTGATAAAACTTTTCAAGGGACAACATTACCATAGAGCTGATTGTGGGCTGGATAACCACACGGACTTTCGGTTTACGAAGAGTAAATGCTATTCTCTCGGAAGTTCGTAAATTTCCAGTGCTCTATTGATCTCTGTTCGGAAACATCAAATTTGCAATTTGTCTATACCCCTAGACAATCTTATTGAGACATTTCCAGTGTCTAATACAGTTGGCTAATTAGGATCTGAGGATCCATTTCCCTGTATCTTCTTTAATGACCCCACAGTTGGTGAGATTAGAACAGAAACTGGCATAGAAAACATAACATCGGATGGATGTCGGTGAGATAAGAACACAAACTGGCATAGAAAACATAACATCCGATTTATATTGGTGAGATTAGAACACAAGCTGGATAGGAAACATAACATCGGATGGATGTTGGTAGACTAGAACACAAACTGGCATAGAAAACATAAAAATGGACGGATGTTGGTGAGATTAGAACACAAACTGGCATAGAAAACTTAACATCGGAAGGATTTTGGTAATATTAGAACACAAGCTGGTATGCAAAAAGCCGTTTGCAAGAAGGGTAACGTGCTCACCAATAATAATTTTGTCAACTGGAGTGAGAAAAGAGCCCTCTATAAAGTCCATAATTTTGTGTCCAGATGAGACATGTGCAATACACAAAGAAGCCGAGAAACACTACAATGCCAAACACGTATGGTTTCTGAGAATTTTTTTTTTAAATAACATTAAATTAAAATTTTGGATAGAGAGAAAAGAAAAAGAGACAGTGGTTTATAAAGCAGATGAAAACCAGAAACTGATTAGAAGATGTAGATGTAGATAATCAGGGAGTTTTATCATTGCATGAGGAGAAATAAACTTGATAAATTAATGAAAACTGGAAATTTTGATAGGACAACAGCCATAAGAAGTCAAAAAGATAAATGTATAGAAGGACTGGCCAATTGGCCTTGACAGCAACAAGACATGATTCGAGACCCTGGTAAAATGGTGAATCATGATGACCAACATTTATCGACATGTCACATGATTTTAAGTGTTAGTGATGAAGAAATTGACGAAGATGATTATAATGTAAATCTTCCCATTAAAAATAAAACAATTACAGTGCTAATTTAAAAATAAAAACAAGGCATATTCACCATTCCCCATACATCCGTTCATCCACATCTCGCCCGTAATACAGTCCCCCTACTACCCATTCCATTTAAAATCAATCAGAGATATATTTCTCTTCTTCAAGACTGAGAAAATTTAAACAAATAGAAAAAGAAACATCCTAACCAGTTCTTTAAAATCAATCAATCACCATAATTAACCTTTTTCTTGCTGAGACGCCATGCTAAGAAAACGTTTAACCCGACGAAGCAAGAGTAAAGTGGCGGAAATTGGTTTAATTCTTCACAGGTCGGAAGATTACTCAACCAGAAATGTGACTTTTACTGATTCGGGTAATCGTTGCGAGAGGTCTGCGCTGAGCAGTCAGCACATCCAACTTCATTTGACGTTATCTGGAAGAAATGGATTGATATTTTGGTGCATTCGAAGAGGTAAAAGATGGTGAGTCTATTCTCGGCGAACATACACTGTATATATATTACATATTCTGTCAGTTCCCATATGCAATGAGATTGTAAAAAATAAAAAAAAAAATAACTGTCATCTACAGCTTATATTATCTTGCGGTGTAGGACAATGGCGTCTTGAGCTTGAGGAATTAAAGCCGCCTGGTTAGTGCAGGCGCCGCGAACTGTTCAGGTTAGGTTTGTATCCCCCCTCCCCCACGACAGAAAAAAAAAAAATTCCACACCTTACTGAGGATTCGAACCCGGGTCACCTGAATAAGAACTCGCCAATCTAGCCTCTCGGCAAACCACTCCTCGCCATGAGACCGAAGTACGTATGTCTTCACCCTCAACTGACATGCGTTATTGGCTACAGCAGTCGAAGTGTACTGTAGTTCGTGAGGTTTTGCAGTACCAGACAATGGAGTACTAGACAGAGGAGTACTAGACAGAGGAGTACTAGACAGAGGAGTACTAGATAGAGGAAATACGACAACAACAGATGGTTCTTTGTTTACTCCCCCACCTGTTGGAAGGCGGAGAAGTAACGTGTTATGTCTACTTCAAATCTTAGATGTGAACTTTGTTGTTCCTCACCATCCTAAACTGTTGTCATGCACAATTTGTCGCTGTCCTCAGAGAGAGTCGGGTACAATTGCCGGGTACATTTGTAGACATATTATATGTTAGTAGTCACCGAGGCCGTGGGTTGTTCGCAAAGTCCAGAAATGGACATGCTTGCTTGCTTGTGTTCGCTGGCTGTGAACTCCAGCGTGAAGTCCTGTATGTCGGATGAATACATCCTGTTGTCCATCATCAATATGATGTCATACCGAAGACCTGAGGTTTGCGTGAGTATCCGTTGTCCCATGTCTGGCTTATTGGTGTGCAGACTGGTGGATCCTCGCCATGCAGGCAGACACTCTCCGACTTCGGAGGAATTATCGATCCTACAGATGTTAGCCAGGTCCCCGAAGGGATCTGTTGCCCAGGACGCACGGCGTGGACGTGTCAGCAGGTCTTGGCCAGTATAGATCCCGGCCCTGGTGCCTTGGAAACACCTCTGCGTCCCCCGAAATGGACATGAAATTGAACTGTATTTTACCATTTCTTTTTTCTAGTCCCTATAACTCTTTTTATATACATAAGAAAACAAGAATGCGTCAGATAGCCCGGTATGCTAGGAATTGTTGGAATAATACAGAAAAGGTATATACATTAAATTAGTTTCCAAGATTCCAAGGCAGAATAATAGAATGCAGTTCTGTCCATAGCGGAAATATATATACTTCTAATTCTCAATGTAGATGTGCCACAGCAGAATAACATACAGAACATGTGTGAGTATAGTTTATTCCAATGAGATTTCTAGCATTACGATTGAAGATACAGGTGAGACAAAGTTGTAAGAGGATGATATAACCACACATGCGTACACACGTAAACACTCACAGAGAGAGAGAAAGAGAGAGAAGAGGAGGAGTTAACGTGCCTAGAAGTCACCAGGAGTCGTTCCTACTGAGACACTGTATCTACCCTTCAAACCACTACAGCAATTGGCGATCTTTAGACTACTATCATTGCACTAACCACTTATGCTAACTGTTGAGCTCTGGCTTAAGTTGCTAACTGCACCGTTCTGAGAATCCAAATCCACTTTTGCAATCCAAGAAGCACCATCCCGGTCGCACTCCTAGCTTTATTTGTTCATAATTGCCCTGTTTATTTCCATTTAATTGTTGCTTCTTGGTTCCGGTAAATATTCTTTATTATTCTGAGATCTTTCCCATCAATGTTTATATCTTCAAATATTTTAATCAGTTCAACATGCTTTACTTTATCCATTGCCTTGGTATAAGGTGTTTGTTTTAAGTTGCATATCCCTTTTCTAGTGCAAGGCCTTATAACTCCTCTTTATATACAGAAGAAACAAGAATGCGTCAGGTAGCCCGGTATGCAAGGAATTGTTGGAAGAATACAGAAAAGGTATATACATTAATTTAGTTTCCAAGTTTCCAAGGCAGAATGCAGTTCTGTCCGTAGCGGAAACATATATATCATATATATATATACACATACTATATATATCACATATATATACACATATCTCATCATCATATATATGCAAAGACTACCATGGACAGCCAGAAAGACCAATGAACAAGTCCTTCAAGAAACAAATGAAGATGGTAAACTGATTAGAGACATTAGACGTAGACAGTCACAATTTTTGGGGCAAGTTATGAGAAGAAATGACTTGGAGAACTTGGTGACAACTGGCAAGATCGAGGGGAACAGACCAAGGGGAAGACCTAGAAGCAAGTACCATGGATGGCTTGGCCTTGTGGCATGGTCGAGACAGAAACACGGAGCTGATACACGACTCTGGTGATCGGGTGAAATGGCAGAACATGACTGCCCACGCTTACCGGCATGGCACATGATGGATGATGGATGGATGTCCCTTACAGTACGTTGCAGTCAACACCAGCATTTTGCAGCTGCTGTTGATGTTCTTGGCAAGATTACGATCAGTAGTTTGCCATTGTTTTCTGAGCGACCGGCTCACAAACGCCGTAAGTAACCAACGAGGCGCGATCTGCTGCCGAATCTCGAGCAGCTGTGTTCCTCACGTGGATAACGGGAATACGGAGAAAGTCGTAAACACCTTCGCCAGGGAGACTGGCTGGTATAATTTATGAAGCACAAATATATGTCTTTCTGTGTCTCTATTCATCTTTCTATTAGTGTTTGTAATGTATATATTGCACTATTTCCATCCAAACATCCATATTTTTCTTCACATCCATAAAACATCCATATTTTTCTTCTCATTATAAGTCTAAGTGGAAGCTTAGTGACAAGGTTTATGAGGTTAATTGTACGAAAATCTTGGCATTCAATTGCTCCTGATCTTTTTGGTATATCTATCAATACAGATTTCAGCATACCGCTCGGTAAATATCCACTGTTATAAATGCCATTGAACATTTTGTTTAATATATCTACTCTAAATTCTCCCAGTACTCCTAATTCTTCTATTGTGATTTCATCTGGCCCAGTTGTTTTTCCTTCATTCATATGTTTGACAGCGTCAGCGATTTCTTCTTTTAGAATAGGTGGACCTTCTACTTCTTTCTTCTGTTACTTTCTTCTGTTAATCCTTCCCTGTCTCCATCATATAATTCTCCTCCAATAATATTTTTCCAGTTTTTGATTTTAAACACCATGTATTCTCTTATTTTTTTTCACGTGAGCTCATTGATTTATCTGATCGTGATTTTTGCATCTTTAATATAATGTAATTCAATTTTCTTGCACTGCTCACTTAAGTAACTTTTTTTTTTTGCCTTCACACATGTATCTATTATTTCTTTTGTTATCTAATCATATTCTTGTTTGTCATGTTTACCCATGTTTTCTTTTCTCTATCAACTTTAAGATTTCTTCAGTTGTCCATTTTTACTTATTTTTTTTGGCGATATTTCTTTGCTTCTTTGATTAAGGGAGTCCCTTAACACTTCCCATTATTCATTTACAACTCTGTATTTTAGCTATTGTATTGTACCCATTTTTCACATTTATTTAATTTTCTATCTGCTTTCAGAAAATATTTACTAAGTCTCATTGTCTTAACCATTTCTTTTCCTCTCTACAATCTCACTATTATAGTCAACACCAGGCATTATCTTAGTATTAATTAACTCATTTCTAAATCTTGTAGACAATTTGTTGAGTATTTTCTTATCAAGGCTTTTCCATATGTAAAATCGTCTTTTATGTTGTTTATAAGAGATGTTCCATTTATCATATCATTGATATTTGCGTGTATGTACATATGCATGAATGTATGTGTGTATGTATGTATATATATATATATATATATATATATATATATATATATATATATATATATATATATATATATATATATATATATATATATATATATTATATATATATATATAGACACACACACAAAGTATTCAACATCAAGACAACTTATTCAGCATCATAACAAATCTTTGCCTTGGTCAAATCCTTAAATGATCAAGTGACGCTAACTGTTACTTTATAACTAGCTGGTGATGTGTACAGTCATCAGGGTCAGAAGAGCGTGGTATGAAATATAACCAGAAAATTAAAAGCCGTGAGCTCACTCGTTGTTCAACGAATGCCTCCTTGATTGAAACAAAATACTTCAAAAGAACTACACAGCTTAATCATTTTCTCCGCATTCATATTTACTTTATGTTATAAATTATTTAATCAAACTTAATACATACTTATTTTCCAAGCCAATATATTCGCATATGATGTAATCTTCAATTTTGCCTACGTAATTGCAGTCATTTTTGCGTTTGATGTCTTTGGGGTAACTTAGGTGAATTCTGCTGCCCACATCCGAAGATTCGCCTAGTAAATTAAATTTTAAACTTCCTTTAATACAATTTTTTTTCTTTAGACCAAGATGTCTTCTACTTGTGAGAATGTGCAACATCTATAGCCAACCCTAAATGTGTAGTACCAGGCGGCAAATTCAGCAGATTAGTGCTCGTTACGAAGAACTACTACGATAAATAATATTATATATATATATTATATATATATATATATATATAATATATATATATATAGATATATATATATATATATATATATTTCGTACGGTTGAAGTTTGGGTTATTACCAAGTCTCAGTTAGTCATTGTGTCATCTCAATAAGCATCAAACTTCTTAGAGTCCATAATGTCTTGCTTTGGCGATCATGTCTGTCCACAGCCTTCTGTCTCGTGTACTGTCAATCATTTCTTTTACTGATGTTCCTGCATGCGACGATGTTAACCTGTCTCCTCACTTGGTCTCTCCTGCCTCCCCTCCCCTCCAACTGTATCGTTATGACGACTACTCCAGCTTTCCCTTTCTCATGACATGTCCATACAATGTAGGTCTTCTTCTGATGCGAGTAAACAGTTGTATGTGTGTGTGTGTATATATATATATATATGTATGTGTGTATGTGTGTGTGTATGTGTGTGTGTATGTGTGTGTATGTGTGTGTATGTGTGTGTGTATGTGTGTGTGTGTGTGTGTGTGTGTGTGTGTGTGTGTGTGCGTGTGTGTGTGCGTGTGTGCACGAGTTAACTTCTTGACAGATATCTTTATTGCTCTTTTTACCCGCCCTCGGTGTTTAAATCCCTCTTCCATAAAACCACATCTCGGCAGCTTCCACACAATTCATCATATGTCCGCTAAATTTCCTTGACTGGCTTCCGTACATCAGAATCGACTCAATAGAGTTCTTTAGGTTGTTTTCTTCACTTCGATCGGCAAAGATAAGCATAAAACCATGCCAGTGCTATCGTATAAGATTATTTTTTTTTTTTTGAGTCGGACGTACGAATCCATCGTATGTTCTATGTTGGTTCTTGGAGACTGAAATGCAAATCCATTACATGTTCTATGTTTGTTCCTTGAGTGTGAAATGCTAATCCATTACAAGTTCTATGTTTGCTATTGGGGTGTGAAATGCTAATCCATCATATCCCGTGAGTATGTGTGGGTTGGGGGAACGGGTGGGGGAAGTGTATGTGGGTGTGGGATGTTTGTGGGGGGATGGATCGGTTGGTGGGGTATGTATGTGTTCCTGGGTGTGTGAGTGTGTGTGTGGGGGTGGGTGGGTGGGTGGGGTGTGTGTGGGCGGGGTGATGTGTGGGTGGGTGGGAGATGTACCTCATAACATGGTAATTTGCGTTGTTTATGTTTACAATATTCATTTGACAATGTTCTTTTGTTTTTCTTCCTATGTGAATGTATAATGCACTATTGATGAACGAAAGATGACTGATTGGAAGGACCGAATGTAAGATTGGCCTGCGTGCCCAATTTGTGACCCTTTTAAAATAAAGTTGAAAAATAAAGTTGGAAAAACAAAGTTGAATTGAATTTATTCTATGTAACAGGTTACAGACACTGTGATCAACAGCTAATTTACACGTTTCCTGTTAAATTCTGTTTGAAAGTATTAAAACAGTGAGTTACTTATCCTTTACAGAACGTTATAATCACATCTCATTATTTAATTGCTGTCTGTTATTTACTGGGAAAAGTTATTTCAGAAGTTTGTCTTAACTTTCTGAACGGCCGATCTCTACCAGCGAAATCAACGCAAAGTGGTCTGCGTCTAATTCGCACGCAGCTGATTCAACCCCTCAATTTTATAAATGTCGGGGAATGATCAATTTGCGCGTCTCAGAATCCCCTAAGCCACAGTGCCAGTTTAAAGTATACACTACCCATTTTACGAGGTAGAACTGGTAAAACAATACAAAAACCAAACCCTTGAGCAACTCTGCTCTATTCCCTGGCCATTACGTTGGTAAATGAGGAAACTACCGTGGGAGGGGAAGGGGGTTAATTCACGTGCGCTTAGAGTTCTGGTAAGGCGACGGTCGGGTAACTGGCTCATTTCATACACCGGTCAGCTGGACTTAACGTTGACTTGTCTTTAAGAAAGCAAAAGCAAACCACTGAACAAACAATTGCCTAGTAAATCAACCTGGGGTAGGGGTTGATTGCAATGTCTTGTAAAGGAAACGCATCATTTAAAGCACTATGCTACTGTCCCGCTTTAATAAGATTCCCAGTTTACAATCTGTCCTGTTCAATTGGCTTAGAGCGGTGGTTCTTAACCGGTGGGAAATTTAACCGGGTGGAATTTTAGGGTCTCCATTGCGAGTAATTAAGATTATTTCAAGATCGCCTTAATACAAGAACCGGTTACTTAATAGTGTTTTTCTCTCCATACTTTACTGTATCTCTCGCCCTTATGAAACTCGCTTTATAACGTATGTTGACCAGTAAATTATATTTTATGTAGACATCTAGACTTCTTCTAGTATGTGTTATTAAATTTAGCTGCCATGTTTACGTATACTATGTAGGGGGCGAGAAAAGGGGGGGGGGGGTTATAGGGAGGAATTAGGAAGGGGGGGGGTGACATTCTGAACATATGGTGAAAGGGTGCAGGGGCCAAAAAGGTTGAGAACCACTGGCTTAGAGTATTTTTTTTTTTTTTTGCACATCCTGTGTACAGTACATCCTGTCAACACCAGCATTTTACTGCTGTTTTTGATGTCTTGGCAAGTTTACGTTCAGTAGTTTGTCATTGCTTTCTCAACCACCGGCTCCCATACCAAAATAATAAAACCCAGTGCGGTGCGGTCTGATGCCAAATCGGTCACAGCTGTGTTTCAAAAGCAGGAAAACGGGCTCACATATCGTGTTCGCAAGTCCTTAGCTTCGGCGGCAGGCTAGAGCAGTGGTTCTCAGCCTTTCTTGGCTCATACACCCCTTCAATATATGTTCAGAAAGTTATCCCTCCCCTCCCCTTTGTATTTTCTCCCTATGAATTCCCCCCCCCCCCCAACTTTTACACAGTATACGTAAAATGGAAGCTAAATTTAATAATGCATATTAAAACAAGTCTTGTCGTCTACATGAAACGTGATTTGCGGGTCTAATTACGTTATAAAACGAATTTCGGAAGGGCGAGGAGTACAGAACCGTGAAGTAAGGAACGAAAAACAATATCAAGTAATCGGTTCTTGTATTAACGCGATCTTGAAATAATCTTAAATCGCTCTTCCCCCCCCCCCCCCCCCCCCCCCCCCCAATCTCCATGGAAATCCTAAAATTCTCCCCTGATTGGTTTGGGGGGGGGGGGGGGTGGAAGAATTCCCCACCGTTTGAGAACCACTGGGCTACAGTATGTGAAAATAAATGTTTTGCATATCCTTTAGAGCACATCGCTGTCAAGATTAGCATCTTTCAGCTGATTGTTGATTTCTTGGCAAGATTACGCTCACTAGTTTGCCATTGCATTCTGAGTGGCCGGCTCACATACCCCGTAAGTTACCGACTCGATTAGAACCATTGCTGATTCTCACCGTCGTCACGTTACTTACGAGAGTATACGAGATTACGGAGAAAATTTGCTAACCTCTAGGCCAGGAAGCCGGCTAGATTGTGTTAGCAATGAAATATCTCAAGCATGCGCGTGAAGCATGATCACATTGACCTAATCCCACGCAGTCCACGTGCACTGTGCTGAATCATGACATGGTTAGATTCTAATACGCCTCTTCGGAAATGGGACAGTTTCAGTGTAGGTGTTGTACACACGATTTGTGTGTGTGTGTGTTTTTGTGTTTTTGTGTTGGTGTGTGTGTGACAGAGAGAGAGAGAGAGAGAGAGAGAGAGAGAGAGAGAGAGAGAGAGAGAGAGAGAGAGAGAGAGAGAGAGAGAGGTGGCTAGAAAAAATGAATGCGTACCAAAGCTTTTGCATTTAATAAAATATAAATTGAAGTTACTGTGATGAGATTTGCATTCGTCTATCATTTTTTTTTTTTTGGTACCATCTCTTCTATGCTTTGTAAAATATTTGGTAACTTTTACTTTTATTTCAATTATTTATGGGTAACTCCTCGGTGAAGGGATAATGGGCGCAGATCATAATCCCGTCTATCGCGTTCGAAGCATAGTTGCGGGTGTTTTGGCAGAAGTTCGTGTTGCGTTGGTTTTTTATGAAATGTTATGGATGCCGGTCGTTCAAAGATCAACTGCAAACTACTGGACGTAAACTTGCCCAGGAGTCACGAACAACTAAAACATGTTATGATCGACTGGTACGTCCTGTAGAGGGTATGCAACAAACACCCTCAAACGTGCATTAACTGTAAAAATCCCCCCTTAAAAGGCTTTTGCTTTCAAAGGGACGAAACTTCGAAATTATTTAGTTCTTATTTCCCTTGAATCAATTGGCATTCCTATTGTATTTTGATCCCCTTCGGCGCATCCAGTGTCTCACGAGGTGAGAATAAGACGCTGATCCTCGATTGGACGCATTTACTGTAAAAGAATCTGACCTTAAGAGGCTTTTGCTTTCAAAGGGACGAAACTTCGAAATTATTTATTCTTACAAAACTCTTCGGTCTTATTTCCCTTGAATCAATTGGCATTCCTATTGTATTTTGATCCCCTTCGGAGCATCCAGTGCCTCACGAGGTGAGAATAAGACGCTGAACCTGGATTGGATGCATATGCCTGGAACCAACACGGCGAACGAAATTATGAGATATCTAAAAACAATCTGATAAGAGAATGAAAGACAGAGATGAGTTATATAGTGAGGACATTGTTTGACTGGAGATGGCAAAAGATAGGACGACTTGGCTGAGTTGGTTTAGGGCATATGCCGCAATGAATGAAAACGGGCAAGTGAAGAAGAAGAAGATGAAGAAGAAGAAGAAGAAGAAGAAGAAGAAGAAGAAGAAGAAGAAGAAGAAGAAGAAGAAGAAGAAGAAGAAGAAGAAGAAGAAGAGGTGGAGGAGGAGGAGGAGGAGGAGGAGGAAGAAGAAGAAGAAGGAAGAAGAAGAAGAAGAAGAAGAAGAAGAAGAAGAAGAAGAAGAAGAAGAAGAAGAAGAAGAAGAGGTGGAGGAGGAGGAGGAGAGGAGGAGGAGGAGGAGAAGGAGAAGGAGGAGGAGGAAGAAGAAGAAGAAGAAGAAGAAGAAGAAGAAGAAGAAGAAGAAGAAGAAGAAGAAGAAGAAGAAGAAGAAGAAGAAGAAGAAGAAGAGGTGGAGGAGGAGGAGGAGGAAGAAGAAGAAGAAGAAGAAGAAGAAGAAGAAGAAGAAGAAGAAGAAGAAGAAGAAGAAGAAGAAGAAGAAGAAGAAGAAGAAGAGAAGAAGAAGAAGAAGAAGGAGGAGGAGGAGGAGGAGGAGGAGCAGGAGCAGGAGAGGAGCAGGAAGGGGAGATGAGGAGGGGGAGAATAAGAAGAACAAGAAAAGAGAGTTTGTTAGGCAAATTCAGAGTGTTTTGTGTGTCTGTTCCTATCTGTATTTATGTTTGTATATGCCCACAATGTAGGAGTACATATGTATATGCTCAAATACAACAAAGAATGCAGGCCTGACAAGTGAAATATGTTCTGAAAAGGTACACCACAAATGCATCATTTTTCGATTTGTAGTCACCACTGCGTTCAATCCAAACCCTCCAGTGCCGATAAGGTGCTTGGAATCCTGTACAAATAAATTAACTTGGGAGCGCGCGTAACCATTCAAGTACCAACCGCTTTACATCTTCACAGAAGTCACACTGTTTTGAAACTTCAAGTACCAACCGCTTTCCATCTTCACAGAAGTCACACTGTTTTGAAACTTCCTACTTCACTCATAGAGTTGCTGGACTGACAGGCAAGCATCACCTTTACTGGGTCTTCATTCACCGATGAAGTCTATAGATTTCACCCCTTCACTGATCATAAAACGTATAACTGAACGCTGCTTCTCTTTGGTGCATGTCAAACGTGGGGCCGTCATCTTTAAACTGTCATTATGACATCACCATGTTCGTCTGCACCGTGATGCCACGTGCCCAACCCTCTTGACATCCTTAACAACAATATTGAGAGGTTATAAGACAATGGCAAGGTTATTTGAATTTCTATCATACTTTTAAGGTTTATATTTGAAGCCCCTCAGTATATTTTCACCTGCATGTGTAAGTACGTCTCATATGCTTGTTATTGTTGCACCTATATCCTTCTCTAGCTATAGGGTGTATTTTTAATGACTGTGCAGTGTTTGAAAATATTGCCGGTCCAAGTTTTGTATTCACTCTATGTAAAGTGCATGCAACATAATAGGTAAATACAAAACTTGGAAGGGCAATATTTTTAAATACTGCATAGTTATTAAAAATACACCCTGTACTTGTGAGTGAAATACTGGCCAATAAAACGATGCCATTTGCAATTAGAATAAGAATGTTTAGGTGCTACACAGAACCTTCCTTTTGTATGGATGTGAAGCGAGACAATAAGCAGAAAATCAGCTGAAAAGTATTTGATGGCTGTGGAAATGTGATTTCTGAAGAAAATGCAAAGAATACCATGGACAGACAGAAAAACCTATGACCAAGTACTACAAGAAACAAATGAAAATTGTACACTGATTAGATAAATTAGACGTAGACAGACACACATTTTTGGTCACGTTATGAGAAGAAATAATTTGGAAAAATTTGTGACAACTGGGGAAGAGAACAAGTGGAAGGCAGAGATGTGAATACCTGGATGGCGTGGCTACGTGGCATGGCCGAGACAAGAACACTGAGCTGATCCACGACTCTGGTGATCGAGTGAGATAGCAAACCATGACCGCCAACACTTACCGACATGGTACATGATGATGATGATGATGATGATGATGATGATGATGATGATGATGATGATGATGATGATGATGATGATGATGATGATGATAATGATGATAATGATGTGAGTGAAATGCACCCTGGACTATATCACTGCAGTAGGAACTGAATAAGAAGATAGCATTGGAATATTACACCTGGTCAGATTCAAGTGACGTAAATTATCCGTGTACACGCCTTAAGTCGCATTGTGCACTGGGTGTTCGATCCATGTTTTTTTTTATGGACTTGTCGACTTTCGGTAGCTGATGTGGACAGCATCACACCAACCGCCTTTGCGTTACCAGATATTTGTAATTTGTAGGTCCCCATTTTAGGCTAGCGGCTCAGTGGCCAAGGGGTTACCGACGCGGTTCGTAATCCCGCATACCGCAGTCGAAACTCAGCTGCGGGCAATTTGGCAGCAGACCGCCTTGCGTTGGTTTGTATAATTTGGTATGAATACCGGTCGTTCAATAAGCAATAGCAAACTACTGAACGTAAACTTCCCAAGACATCACAAACAGCAAATAAAAGCGGGGGTTGACTGCGACGTCCTGTAAAGGATATGAAACTCACTTTTTAACATTGTAGGCTGGGTCCTCCTGAGAGCCCAGGAAAATTTAAACAATTCGAATCCATGATCACCACTCCGACAGACGAGCGACTAGCCACTACGCTACTGCGGCATTCATCTGGACACTGTTAACTCCGAACTCCAACTCCACTCAAGTAGAGATCCCAGATGTTCTTATTGTGGTATCAGTACATGTGTGTAACCCAGTGTTTCCCAACGTGGGGCCCACGCCCCACAGGGGGGAAATTCGATTGTTAAGGGGGGCAATTCGAAAATGGAAGAAATCGGCTGAATATAACAAAACGGGGAGACTTGAGACTGAAGTTAACTAAATTGGAACCTGACATAAGATCTCTTTGCAGCAAGCATCAAGCGCAAGGATCTCACTAAATTTAAATAATAAATAATTACTAATAATTAAAATAATATAGAAAAATCTTTCATTAAAATTATTTTGTACTTGAATTTCAGTTCTCCATTATATGTTTTGAAAATTTACTTATTGTGTTTGCTCAATAATTACCTAGTGATTTCTTCCTAAAACCTATCATTCAAGTTTCTTTAGTGAACATATCAACTTTTGATTATTAAAAATAATGTATATGTTGAGGGGGAGGGGGGGCGTGGGGCGGGGGAGGGGGGCAATATGAATTTTAGAAAGGCTTAAGTGGGGCATGGCACAAAAAACGTTGGGAAACGCTGGTGTAACCCGTTAACTAAAAGCTTCCAACGATAACGATTCTGTGGCATGTCTCAAAGGAATGACAGGTATAGGGGAGAAAGAGAGCGAGAGAGAGAGAGGGGGGGGGGGGGGGGAGAGAGAGAGAGAGAGAGAGAGGAAGTGAGAGAGAGAGAGAGAGAGAGAGAGAGAGAGAGAGAGAGAGAGAGAGAGAGAGAGAGAGAGAGAGAGAGCGTTACTTACAATGAATATGCATATGTCTATAATTTGTATACCCACTGTGCATGTAACACAAGTCAGTATAACTTTAGAGGGCCCAAGAAACATACATTTAATAAACAGTATCAGTATTTACGTTAAAACAATTGCTTTTTGTCTGGCGATAGATACTGCACAAGCCCTTGCCTTTTCATTTCAAGCATAAGCTGTAGGTCAATTTCAGTCTGGGATGAAACTTAAAAGTTATAGTATGTCCACATTTGTTTGCCGCAATATAAACATCCATATCTCAGTAACCAACTGAGGGAAAATTATGAGATTTAGAATGTAACCTTATCATTATGTCCACCCAACAAAAACAAATTTTGTTCTGGAGATTTTACAGCAGATTTCAAAGTTTCTTTATATGCGGTATATAATTTACGGGTCTGAGATGAAATTCATAATTTTAAATGTATTACAGCGTAGCCAGACAATCAGCGCTCAATGTGGAATATTGTAGTGTTTTGAAGGGGTTGGCATTATGCCAACTACCCGCGTTGTTCAAACAAGGACTGTTCACAGGTGTCTCAAAATGTGGGTTATTTCATGAAACCTGATTAATATGTTTTTTTTTTTTAAATCTTACCACTTATCGCTAACATTTAAATGTGTGAATATTTTTCAATGGGAGGTAATGCGAAATTGTACACTTCAACAATCGTTATGAAGTTGTACACATATTTTTGTCAAGAAGCTGATCGCAGGAAACTGTTTTATACTATTACATATTCCGAAAAAAGAACAGTGCATGCATTGGGTTTGAGTCGATGGGTGCAAGAATCTGAAATTAAACCACCACGCAATAACAAAACGGTAGGCAGAAAGATTATTGCAGACAGCTTTGACAAAGATGTCATAAGGCGAGCTATTATAAAAATGCTTTTAAAAGTCGACAGGGTCGACTTCATTGCACCGGGTTCTATCCCATATGGCTCAGTCTCTTTCCGCAGCGCGGAAAGCATCGCACAAAGCACGAACTCCGCAGCTCTAGCGACGACCCACAGAAGTCTCCGAAAAATTTAACTCGTGAACCGAAGAATGCGGCCCGGAATCGAACTCACGATCTTTGGAGCCCAAGTCAAAAGGCTTGACCACTTCGCCACGGAGACTCCTAAAATTATAAAAATTGAGGATTTTATATCAAGTATTATCCAGCATTATAAAAATGCTGGATGCCAAAGAAACAGTGACTGTAAGAAAACTTAGGGTTTGGTTGAGAAAGAACAATAACATAGAGCTATCCAAAACAACTTTGTGGAAAATTATAAGGACATTATCTTCACTTTTTGAAAGTACAAGGGCGGTAAAAATATTCTTTACGAGCAACCGCATTTAGGAGCCTTGAGAAGAAGATACCTAAGTGAAATAAGGGAAATGCGCAAAGAAAATTATGACATAGTGTATTTGGATGAGACGTGGATCATTGCGCACCACACAAGTGAAAAGGAATGGCAATCAATGGATGGAAAGATAAAGCGTTATGTGCCCAGTAGTAAAGGATAGCGTTTGGTCATAGCCTATGCTGGTAGTACTCATAATGGCTTACTACAGAATGCTGGGCTCGTATTCGTATCAAAGCATACAAAAAATAGGGATTATCATAATGAGATCAATGGTAATGTATTTAGAGATTGACTCGAGAGTACAGTACTTTTATCCCTTGATAGACCGTCTTGTCTAATCATGGACAATGCATCATATCACAATGTTGTTGCCCAAGAAGACAAAATACCTACGGCATCGGGCTTAAAGGAAGCAATAAAGATATGGCTCCGAAGGGAAAATATACCATTTCCAGAAACATATTTCAAGCTACAGTAGTTGTCCCTTGTAAAACAGGCGCAAAAAAGCAAGAAATTTCAAATCGACAAGTTGATAGAAGAGCATGGCCATAGGTGCTTGAGACTTCCGCCGTATCATTGTCATTTAAACCCTATATAACTTGTGTGGGCTAAAATTAAAGGACAAGTGGCAGCTGCCAATACTACATTCAAATTGTCTGACGTCAAGATACTAACCCAGTCCGCGCTATTAAATATTGATAAAAGTTACTGGAAAAAATGTGAGGACCATGTGTTGAAAGAGGAAGAGGACTATTGGAGAAAGAATGGATTGAATTTTATGCAACCGAAAGCAATCATCAACCTACTGGAATCGTCCGACACAGATTAAAGTCTGAGCAGATCGCAGACCTTAATCTACGTACACACTTACTGGAATATTTTGCTCCAACTATTCAGATGAATTGCAGGCCCTAAACATTACAGCATCAGCATAATGTCAATGGCAACAGTTTGTATTCCACAGTGATGAATTTTTAATTCCGCAAGCCCTCAGCGGTGACAAACAACTGTATTGAAAAGGGGGGAAAAAACACACACACACACACACACTAAACGCATTGAATACCAACAGAAGAGTAATATTGCGGTGGAAACTGGCATATTGTGGCATAACAAGAAACGTGAGAGCAAACACGTTGTCAAATTAGGGGACAACACACGTGCATACGAATCAATCTATAAAAGTCAATGATAAGAGGACCAACGTCTTGGTCGTTAAGAAGAAAGCCCACTACAGAGACACTGACAACTAGTTTCATAGTGCAAAACAGGTAATCATGTTCCGTCTCTGAACGGTAAACAGCAGAGTAGACAGTCTTTCACGAAGACTCAAAGCGAGTCTGATACCCATGTGTACGTGTGAACAAACTACACAGACAGCTGAACAGATCCTTAAAAATGGAAACATGATGACTAAATTGCGGTATCATTTCTGGTCACTCCATACGCACATTAATGCACAGCTATTTGGGGGCTTTCACGACTCAATATAAAAAGCTAAATGCATCCTAGTAACATGAATACTTGTGTACAATTATTAACCAGCAGCCGAAGAAACAAGAGGGAAATGAAAAATAAGGTAAGAAATATATTCCTTCTACTTTCCTGTCAATTTACACATTATTTACCCCATACCTCTGTACATTCTCTGTCTTTACTAATATTACTCATTGACCCCTCTCGGGAGTCTCCATGGTGAAGTGGTCAAGCCGTCTGACTCGGGCTCCGAGTGTTGTATGTTCGATTCCTTCATTTCACGAGTGCATTTTTTTCGGAGAATCCAGAGGATCGTCGCTGGAGATACGGAGTTCGTGCTTTGTGCCACGAATTTTGCCCTGCGGAAAGAGACTGAGCCATATGGGATAAAAACCCGGTGCAATGCTACTTTAAGCTACTTTTTTTATTGCACCCACTCCCATACGAATCTGGCTACGCCTTGTACTTGTGTCCTTACCAGAAATAACGTGGTTTACTGTAAGACTAGTTTGTTAGCGTGAATTCACTACATTTCCCCCAAAACATCAGAGAAATGTTGCCGCTTTCAATGATTTAAGTAGCTTTTGGTCCTATCAAAGACATATTCCTTGGGTGGGGGTAAATATAAGTCGGCAGGAAAAATTTCAAAACGAAGCAACAGACAGTTTTCAAAATAATTGATTGTGAATGAAGGCATTCTTTGTGGGACATACTATAGATGCATATCCTTTACATGACGTTGCTGTCAACCCCAGATTTGCGATTTAATAGGCAGTTTTATGTTCAGTAGTTTGCCATCTGAAGTCATCTTGTCCGAAAAGTTTCAAGCGCTTTCACTTGAACTTCCTTTGCACTGACTGCATGGTAGCAGGTTCAATCCATACACTGGTCAGGTGGACATACAAGTTGGCTTCTGGTTCTGAAAGCAATGGCAAACTCGCTCAAGTAGCAAATCCTTTACAGAACTTCGCTCTTATCGTAGTGTGCTGAAAAAATGCTCTATCTATGGCTATTTCTCACACCTCAAGCAGCCTCATGCCCAGGGTATATGCAATGTCTTGTGCCCATCTGTGTGCAGGCCCACCCCTGTAGTTCTCTTCAATCCACTGTGACGTGTAACCTGGACAAACTATTTTACTTCCGGAGACATGATACTTTTAATGAGCTTGTTTTCTTCAATGGGCAGGTCTTGTAAAATTGCATTATGTTTCTTTCTTCTCTGTCCACGATATTATAAGAATATTTCTGTAATATTTGAGCTCAAAAGCACCAATGTTCTTCTTGGTGATTGCGAAATGTTCCACGTCTCATATCCTTATGTTGCTAGTGAGAAGATGGATATTCTCAACAATTGTACTTTAACTAGCTTGTTGGTATTACTGTTTCATCCCTGCTTTGTCAGCCTGCGTTTAAAGTCTTGTCAACAGTTCCCATTGATGTTGATTGTGGAGCTAAGATAATCACAGAATCATCATCATCAAGTGCCATGACGGATGGCGTAGACGTTCATGACTCTCCACAGATCTCGGCCTTTGGTTTTCTGGATCATCTCCGCTGTTGATATTCCTCCATGCCACCGTCACAATCCATACAGCAAAATATCTCTTGGTCTGCCTCTGCCTCTCTTCCTCTCGATCTTTCCAGATGCCAGGATGTTCTCCACGACCTCTCTTCTCATCATATGAATAAAACAAAAACTTTGCCTCTTTCTTATTGTTATATATAATGTTCTACTTTCATCGTCCGCTTTCAGGCAGGTGTTGTCAGTTACTTTGGCATTCCACGGAATTCGCAACATTTTTAATTTCTTCATTGCTGAGTGTACTCTCTGGTTGGTATTTAGTTTTGTGTGGAGACATTATTTTCTTTTTGCTTAAGTTCAGAAAAAGATTGTTATTTATTCCGTGTCTCTTGAAAATCTAGTATGACCTCTTCTCATCTTTAGCTCTATTTACGGGGAGGACTGTGTCATTTGCGTATTTAAGTTCTAGAAATGAATTTAAATAAATGAATAGATCAAACTGGCTCATCATTTTCGTCTTTTCTCATGTCATTTATTTGCATATATGTTGAAGAGGTATATAAATAGAATGCAGCACTGGCTTACTCTCTTTTACACCTCAAACAGTTTTGATGTTACACCAGTTACCCTGACACCTGCTTGTTTATCATGATATAATGATTTAGTTAAGTAGATCAAATGTTCTGGAAACCCCATTAGTCATAGGTTCCACAATTTGTGATCATGAACAGTCAAAAACCTTGCTGTAGTCTATGAAGTAAGTTTAAATATAGACATAGTACTCGCTTCATTTCTCAAAGACGGTTCTCATGTTGAAGAAATTGTCTTTGGTTAATGTTCCCTGTCTGAAACCTGCCTGTATTTGTGTAGTTCACATTCTAATTTAATTTCAGTACTCATAATGATGATTCTCATGAGGATTTTGTTAGCATGATGTATTAATGCAATGATTCGATAATTGGTGCACTATTTTAAATTTCCTTTCTTTGGTACAGAAATGCTGGTTGTTCTCTTCCATATCTTCATACTACTGGCACATTACTGAATGTAAAATTGCCTAAACAATTCAGCCTTGGATTGGTCGCAAATTCCGGTAAAGAACACCAAAACATAGTTTTAATTTCCATTGTTTTCTGGACAACCAAGGCCCCATGCTATCGAAATCCTCGCATAGCGATCTGCTTCCAAATCACCCACAGTGGATTTCGAACCCTCAACATTGCATATTATGTCTATTACATCGTGACTCTGTTGATGAAGGAGTTACAAATACAATTCGTAATCCTGCACACAGCTGCGGGAGATTTGGAAGTAGATCACATTTCTTTGGTTTCTATACAATGGTATGAGTGCCAGTTGTTCAGAAAGCAATGGCAAACTATTGAACGTAAATTTGCCCTAGAATCACAAACAATCAAAACATGCTGGAGTTGAGGGCAACGTCCTGAAAAGGATATGCATTTAACTTTTAGTTTTAGGACACAGACCCCGATGTTGTGTACTTTTATTCGAGAGAGAGAGAGAGAGAGAGAGAGAGAGAGAGAGAGAGAGAGAGAGAGGAGAGAGAGAGAGAGAGAGGAGAGAGAGAGAGAGAGAGGAGAGAGAGAGAGAGAGAGGAGAGAGAGAGAGAGAGAGAGAGAGAGAGAGAGAGAGTGAGAGAGAGAGAGAGAGAGAGAGAGAGAGAGAGAGAGAGAGAAAGAGAGAGAGAGAGAGAGAGAGAGAGAGAGAGAGAGAATGTGACATCGCTAGAAAGTACGGTGACATTGCAGCGCCACAAGAATTCGATTGTAACAATACAACAGCATGACAATTACATTTATAGAGAGTTTGGACTGAATTTAACTTGGTTAAACTATAGTCAATAAGGTGTATACGTTGCAGACAAATATCCTTGATGTTGCTGTTGTCTTCCCCTGATTAAGATAACAGAAATAGTGTGGTAATATTGTATGTTTAACATGTCACACAGTATTTTGTTCTTCTTATTTTTACGTTGTCGTCATTATCGTCTTCTCCTTTTATTATTTTTCTTCGTTTTCTTCTTTTTTCTTCTCCTCCTTTATATTTTACTTTTTCTTTTCTTCTTCCTCTTCTTCTTTTATTTCTTCCACCTCCTCCTCTTCCCGAGTTTGTCTCCCAGCATTTGTTGGCCGTGTGTGATTTGCTAGGAATGTTAGTTCATTGGTTTGCACTTGCTTTCTGAACTGCCGGTGCCTCACACCATCAAAACAACGCAACGCTGTCTGCTGCCAAATCGCCGACACCCCCCCCCAAACCCCAACCCCCCCCCCCCCAAAACCCAAAACCCCACCCCGCCCCCCCCCCCCCCCCCAAC
>JACEFZ010026196.1:67500-83174 GCA_014155875.1 Cepaea nemoralis | reverse complement strand
GGGGGGGGATCGGGAATGGGGCGGGGGGGGTATATGTGGGTGCAGGGGATTGTGGTGGTTGGGGGAAGTATGTGGGGAGTGTGGGTGGGAGATGTGTGTGTTGGTGGGGGTGTGTGAGTGGCTTAGGGATGTGTAGGTGGGTGAGGGAGTTGTATGTGTCGGAGTGGGATGTGTGAGTGGGTGGAGGATGTGTGTGGGGGTAGGGGTATTGTGATCGAGAGATGTTTGGTTGGGAGTGGGTGGGTGGGGTGTGTGGGTGCGTAGTGGAGGATGTATGCGTGAGTGAGTGTGTGCTGGTGGACGGGTAGGGAATGCGTGTGTGGGTGGGGAGAGGTGTGTGGTGTGTTGGTTGGTGATATTGTGTGGGTGAGGTGTGTGGGTGGGGGATTTTTGTGGTGTGTGAGTGGGGGATTTTTGTGGTGTGTGAGTGGGGGTATGTGGGGTGGATGGGTAAGGGTATCTGTGTGGGTGTGGGTGGGAATATTGTGTGGTATCTGGGTGGGGGATATGTGTGTGGTGTGTAAGTGGGGATGTGTTGGTGAGGGATATGTTTGTGTGGTGCGTGGGTTGGGAATAGTGCGTGGTATGGGGGTGTATGTGATGTGCGGGTGGGGGATTATGTGGTGGGGGATTAGGTTAAGGCATGTGTGGGTGGTGGAAGTTGTATGTGTGGGTGGTGAGGTGTGTGTGAGTGGATTTGGGATGTATGGGTGGTTAGGGAGATGTGTGTATGTGGGGGGGGGGGGTAGGGACATGTCAGTTGGTGGGGATGTGTGTGTATGGTTTGGGGATGTGTGAGTATGGTTTGGGGATGTGTGAGTGGATGTGCGATGTGTGGGTTGGCGGAGGATTGTGTGTGTGGGTGGGGAATATGTTGTCGATGGAGATGTGGCTGGGGGATGGGTGGTTTGAGGTGTGGGTGGGGAGAGGATGTGTGGGGTAGGATGTGTATGTGGATGGGCGTGGGATGTGTGGGTTGGAAGGGGAATGTTTGTGGGTGGCGAGTGTGTTTTGGTTGGGGGATCAGGTGAGGGCAGTGTGTGTGGGTGGGGGATGTGCGGGAGGGGGATGGGTCGGTTGGTGGGGTATGTATGTGTCCCTTGGTGTGCGTGTGTGTCGGTAGGTGGGGATGTGTATGTGTCCCTTGGTGCGCGTATGTGTGGGTAGGTGGGGGTGTTGTGTGGGTGGGGTGATGTATGGATAGGTGGGAGATGGGCTTCATAACATGGTAATTAGCCTTGTTTATGTTTACAACATTCATTTCACAATGTTTATATTTCTTCCTATGTAAATGTATAATGCTCTTGATGAACGAAAGACGAGTGATTGGAAGGGCCGAATGTAAGACGGGCCTGCGCGCCCAATTTGTGACCCTAATAAAGTTGATTTGATTTGATTTGATATCTATCTATCTATCTATCTATCTATCTATCTATCTATCTATCTATCTATCTATCTATCTATCTATCTATCTATCTATCTATCTATCTATCTGTCTGTCTGTCTGTCTGTCTGTCTGTGTTATTCCGTCCATATGTCTATCTATCTATCTATCTATCTATCTATCTATCTATCTATCTATCTATCTATCTATCTATCTATCTATCTATCCATCTATCTATCTATCTATCTATCTATGTCTATCTATCTATCTATCTATCTATCTATCTATCTGTCTGTCTGTCTGTCTGTCTGTCTGTCTGCCTGTCTGACTAGCTGTCTAGCTGTCTGCCTGTCTTCCTCTCCGTCTGTCTGTCCATCCATCTACCTACACACCCTCCCATCCATCTTTCTGCCTACATGCCTGCCTGCCTGCCTGCCTGCCTGCCTGCCTGTCTGTCTGTCTGTCTGTCTGTCTGTCTGTCTGCCTGTCTGTCTAGCTGTCTAGCTGTCTGCCTGTCTTCCTCTCCGTCTGTCTGTCCATCCATCTACCTACACACCCTCCCATCCATCTATCTGCCTGCCTGCCTGCCTGCCTGTCTGTCTGTCTGTCTGTCTGTCTGTCTGCCTGTCTGTCTAGCTGTCTAGCTGTCTGCCTGTCTTCCTCTCCGTCTGTCTGTCCATCCATCTACCTACACACCCTCCCATCCATCTATCTGCCTACATGCCTGCCTGCCTGCCTGCCTGCCTGCCTGCCTGCCTGTCTGTCTGTCTGTCTGTCTGTCTATCTTTCTTTCTTTCTATCAGTTAATCAGTCTGTCTATCTGACCGAATGTGTGTTTATCTGTCTACCTGTCTGTCTGTCATGTCTTTATCTCTTCTTCTATCCACTAGTTAAATATTCTCCAACACATGCTCTCTTATGGAAATGTTCATGGATTGTCAAGACAATTGCGATTATTTCCGCAATGATTGATCTAAAATTGTCAAATTATTCTATTAACTAATTTTCCATCGATTACTCGCCAAATTTTTACCCGGGACAAATTGTCCGTCGGATTCCGGTGTTTGGGTATTTTTATACCCTCCATCATTGCAAAACTCGGAATTCCAACTTTGCAAGTCAATTCATTAATTGTCATTGATTGACACTAATGGTGGGGTTAATAAAATATAGACAAACAAGGAACAATCAATGGACATCACAAAAGTAACTGTAATCGCACAAATTATGTTATTATGTGCTGGCGTGTTTGTGGAACTTTATATATGCAAGATGATCTTATGTAATAAAGAACCGCTAGGCGTTATACCCCTAGCTTTTGACATCATGGGTAGTGGACCGGCATTCTTGGCTTATTGGATAAATGCGACAAAAAAGTGATCAGTTTGTCAGTTGTACAAGTTTAAAACAACAACAACAACAACATCAATAGAAACTGGAATATGAGCCGCGCATACTGAATAAATGTCAATAGCAGCAGGGAAAAGAGTGTTGGAGTGCTACATAGAACCCGTACTTTTGTATGGATGTTAAGCGTGGACAGTGCGCAGACAAGCTGAACAACATCTAATGGCATTGGAAATGTGCTTTCTTAGAAAAATGCAAAGAATACCATGGACCAAAAAAAAAAAAAAACGAAAAGAACAACAACAAATAAACAAACAATTAATGAGCTAGTCTTACAAGAGGCAAATGAAAACCGTGAATTGATTAGTGAAATTAAACGTAGACAGTCATCGTTTTTTTTTTTTTTTTGGACACGTTATGAGAAGAAATAAATTGGAGAACTTGGTGACAACTGGCAAGATTGAGGGGAAGAGAACAAGGGGAGGGCAGAGAAGTAAATACCTGGATGGCTTGGCCACGTGGTATGGTCGAGACATGAACACTGAGCTGATCCACGACTCTGGTGATCGAGTGAGGTGGCACATGATGATGACGTCGAATAGACTGTGGATCATGTCAATAAGCATCGCCCACGGTTTGCATCTCCGTAGTCACCAGTTTTGGATCATGCCTGCTCTTGTCCCGATCATGTCTGTTCTTGTCCCGATTGTGCCTGTTCTTGTCCCGATCATGCCTGTTCTTGTCCCGATCGAGCCTGTTCTTGTCCCGATCATGTCTGTTCCTGTCCCGATTGTGCCTGTTCTTGTCCCGATCATGCCTGATTTTGTCCCGATCATGCCTGTTCTTGTCCCGATTGTGCCTGTTCTTGTCCCGATCATGCCTTTTCTTGTCCCGATCGTGCCTGTTCTTGTCCCGATCATGCCTGCTCTTGTCCCGATCATGTCTGCTCTTGTCCCGATCATGCCTGTTCTTGTCCCGATCATGCCTGTTCTTGTCCCAATCATGCCTGTTCTTGTCCCGATCATGCCTGTTCTTGTCCCGATCATGCCTGTTCTTGTCCTGATTGTGCCTGTTCTTGTCCCGATCATGTCTGTTCTTGTCCCGATCATGCCTGTTCTTGTCCCGATCATGCCTGTTCTTGTCCCGATCATGCCTGTTCTTGTCCCGATCATGCCTGTTCTTGTCCCGATCATGCCTGTTCTTGTCCTGATTGTGCCTGTTCTTGTCCCGATCATGTCTGTTCTTGTCCCGATCATGCCTGTTCTTGTCCCGATCATGCCTGTTCTTGTCCCGATCATGCCTGTTCTTATCCCGATTATGCCTTGAGACTAAACTATCCAGGTATGGCTTTTTATGCGTTCTCTTGCTTTGGGCTCAAGCGTAGTCCATACACGTGGTACACCTTCTAGTGGACTGGACTGATTCTGCGTGTGGACTAGCTTTCCCTATTACCAGTGTCCCTCACCATCAAACCAACCCACTCCAAATTCTGAGTTACTTGTAATTTACGTCCCCAAGTCATTTTAGTCTAACAGACCTGTATAGGGAGTTGAACCCACTACCTTGATATCAGCACACCGAAAGTGTAACAGCGAGTGCTCTGATCCTTTGGACACGCTCTCTTCCATCCAGGAATTTATCAATTTGTCTTTTTGTCTTTCCCCATTAAGTTTGCCGGTGGATTTTTTTTTTTATTTCTCCCATCCACATGTCTACGCCCTTGACTTAGGGGATAATGAAACGCAGTTTCACAGTTCCCAGACAAACCAAACGAAATTTCGCGGGCGATTTGGAAGCAGATCGCTTTGCGTTGATTTCGATAACATGAGGCGGCGGCTGTTCCGATTGAATTGTCATTCTACTGAGCGTAAGACTGCTTATTAAATCACTGTCATGTGTGGGAGGGGGGGGGGGACTGTCATCTACTGACTATACTACCTTGTGGTTTAGGACTGGAGGTGGGGGGAAAGAGGTGTTTAACCTGAGGAATATCCGGGAAGCTTATCCCGGTCAACAAACGCCCGAAGAAGCCGGATGTGTCGGCCTAACGGCGCAAGAACACAGCTTTGCTGTAAACAGACACAACGCAATCGCGTCTGAAAAAAAAACTCTCGGGATGAAAGCAGAAGAGGAAGAAGAACCTGTGGAATTAACGCCGCCTGGCTAGTGCAGTCGCTGCGAAATGTGTAGGGTAACGGTTTTCTTTTCTCCCCCGACAGAAAAAAACATCTGCACCTTATCAGGAAATTCGAACCCGGGTCACCCGAAGGAGAACCAGGACTTCTAGCTGCTCGGCCAGCCGTGCATCCTAACTTCCAATAAATGCTGGGATTGACTGCAGCGTTCTGAAAAAATGCATACAGCCGACTTGATACTAGATAGGCCGTGTATCGTCATTGTGTGCCTTACTGATAATAAAGAACCGCTGGATGATATACCCCCTACCCTTAATCTTGTGATAGTGGTCCGGTGGTCTAGCAACCAACTTTCTCTCTCTCTCTCTCTCTCTCTCTCTCTCTCTCTCTCTCTCTGTGCGTGCGTGTGTGCGTGCGTGCGTGCGTGCGTGTGTGTGCGTGTGTGGGTGGGTGGACAGACTTGAGAGGTACTTGTAATTTACATCCCAAGTCAAGGACGAGAAGTCAACATTTTAGTCCAACTGACCTATGTAGGAGTTGAACCCATATCTCGGCATCAGCACACCGGTTGTGTAAGAACGTGTGTTCTTAACCATTCGGCCATGCTGACCTCCCGACAACCGACTTTATACCGAACAGGTCGTGTAACATCATCATCATTTAGCTGATCGATTACCTCTGTCGATCGTGGATCACATCTCACACGATCACCTGGTTTGAGCTACAATCCCGTGACGATTGTGCCAAGTCGCCAAGCCATCCAGGGATTCATTGCATTTTAAATATAGAAGCCACAAACAATATCTTGCACGATTTGTTGCCTGGAATATTTCGCTGCATCTTGCCAGGTGCATATTGCAGAATTGTATGTCATGTGAAGTTAAAAAATGAATAATACTTAAGCTGAAACTATTAAAACACATAGTCACAGATATTGTTAGAATATGGAACATCTGTTATCCTCACGGTAATTTTAAATTTAACATGAATTCTTTCTGCTTGCACAAAACCGACTGGAACGCTTAATGCTAACGCCTCACAATATTTGAACAATAAACAGGGTCCTTACCGAACCATAATTATAGTGTGTCATCGGACAAATCATTCTGGTTCGATAATTCGATAGATGCAAAGCTACTGAAATTCATGTATTAACCCGTCCATGTTTCTTTCAATACGAGTCAATTCACAGAATTCCTATAGCTTCGCACTTAAGGATAAGAGGAATGGAGTCATGACACCTCATCTCAAAAACTACACTAATGATATGTTAAATCTCTATTGTCTACCCTTTATCTTATTTAAACAGTTATATTTGCAACAGATCATTACGTTTGACAGTTGTGTTGGAGCATGATCGCCAATGATAAAGATGAAAAGGATAATAATAAAACACGACTAACGTCTCCATTAACCTCTTCATCAGAAGACAAAGAATGACCAGCAGCAGAACGACACTGAAGGAAGCTGGGAAAATGTTAATCCCACAGGCAACCGGAGACAGCGCGTGTCAAGATGACATGACGAATATTCAGAGAGGGTGGTGGGTCTCATTGGGAGAAACCCAAGACACCCAGGTCCCACACAACCTCACCAGACCTCCACACAACCTCACTGTTGACGACAACACCCTCCCCCTATTCTCCATCTCTTAAACCCTCCTATGCCCTTTACTCCTTCAACAAAACGGTCCCAAAATTGTGGGATCTGAGTTCTGTACACATCTCAACTTGACAAGGACAGAAAAAAAGAATTCTTTCAAGAAAATGACATGGAAGCAACAAAAATTGGCCAACTTAATGAAATTGGCCTAGTCCAAAGCTCTAAGATGCCAGATGTTTGGGGAAATCTAGCGGGTGATCGGGTGACACATTTTGAGGGATGTGACCGTTGCTTGTGTTTGAGCAGGGCTGAGGAATTTGATTATCGTGATCAACATTAATGTCCCAGGATGGGCTGAGCACACATTTTAGAGAAGGGTTCTCATGCAGTTTGAATGTGTTTTAGATCTTCAGCTTCTTCTTCGTTTCTTTTTTCGGGAGAAGTGTTTCAGACCTAGTTAAGCAAACCACAGGTCGGTGTGTCCATCCATCCATCAAGTGCGATGCTGATAAGCGTGGGCGGTCATGATTCGCCATTTCACTCGATAACCATGCTTCAGTATTCTTGTGTCTAAACGTCTCAAGGCGCGAGTTTTATCTCATATGGCTCGGTCTCTTTTCGCAGGGCGGTCTGCCGAAGGCATGGCACAGATAACGATCTCAGCAGCTCGAGCGACGAGCCTCAGGAGTCTCCGAGACAGCTGTACTCTTGAACAGTAGGACGTCGCCTGGAATCGAACCCACAACTTCGGAGCGAGAGACGGACGGCTTAGCTACTTCACCACACATGTGTGTTGTATTGTTCTATTCAAAGTAGATTTACATTTTCTTCCGTTTTACGATAAATCGGTCTTAATGGCGGCATACTGAGCCTCAATAACAGAAGAACAGAAGTAATGGTTATGAAAAGATAATGTGTATACCCAAGCCAAACGTCAAGGTGGATGTAACCAGTTTGAAGCAAAGTCAATGTATTTAAGTGTGTGGGTATTTTAATAACAGCAGATGGAAGATACATTAAGGCAGTTAAATGTAGTTAGTCCAAGCAAAGGCAGCGTTTGACAAGATGAAGAATATTCTCTGCAATTTCTGTTTGTCAATCAATGTTAGGAAAAGATTTCTTAAGAGCTTATTGTGCCAATTCTGCTGTACGGAAGAAAATCATAGACAATTAGCAGAAAAGTAAGAAATTGTGTGGAAGTTGCGAAGATGTGGTTTTATAGAAGAATGGTAAGAACAGCGAGGGTGGATAGAAAGAACAATCAAGATATTTAACTCACAAAGAGAACTGGTTACTGGCATCAGAAGAAAGGCTGGCCATAGTTTTTGGAGAATCTAATGAGAAGGGGAAAGCTGGAGTATGTCGTCACAACGGGAAGGTTGGAAGGGAAGAGAAGCAGGGGTGACCAGAAGAGAAGATGCTAGATAGACTGACATCATGGCATGCAGGAACATCTGTAACAGAAATGATTGGAAGCATAAAAGACAGAAGTTTGTGAACAGACATGATCACCAACGCCACACGGCATGGAGTATAAGAAGACTGGCAGTACACGAGACAGAAGGCTGTGGACAGACATGATCACCAACACCACACGGCATGGACTATAAGAAGATTGGCAGTACACAAGACAGAAGGTTGTGGACAGACATTATCACCAACGCCACACGGCATGGACTATAAGAAGACTGGCAGTACACGAGACAGAAGGCTGTGGGCAGACATGATCACCAACACCACACGGCATGGACTATAAGAGGAATAGCGGCATGTCTGGAGATAGTTGTAACCTCTAATGGGTGTGGTACCTGTCAGCAATACCTGTATACATAGTTAGAACGTAAAGATAAAGATTGCTAAAATATACCGAAACATTACCTATTAGGCTATCCCAAACGTAGCTATACAAATAGAATTACTTACTGTTAAATCTTAGACTGCCATGGGGATAACATACTTCACATTTGAACAATAACAGTGACTGTGTGTTTAGTATTTCAGTCAAAGTATTATTTGATTATACACTTCATATGATATATAACTGCAGTATTCACCTGACAAGATGTAACCAAACGTGCCAGGCAAAACATCGTGCAATATGTTAGGCTTCCTCTTTTAAATATTTGTCACGCCCTGGTGAAGTAATATCATCATCATCTATACGGATAGCCCTGGTGAAGTAATCATCAACATCATCTATACGGATAGCCCTGGTGAAGTAATCATCAACATCATCTATACGGATCGCCCAGGTGAAGTAATCATGGTCATCATCTAAACCAGTGGTTCTCAACCTTTTTTGGCCCGTTCCCCCCCTTCACCATATTTTCAGAACGTCATTTCCCCCCCCCCCCCTCCTCCAACTTTCCAAAATTGTCAGCCTCAAAAGGTGCATTAAAAATAACATGCCTATAATAGTGAAAATATGTATTTTCTTCCATAGTTGTACATAACCTTCACATGTAAAGATACATTTTATAGTGTAGCTTTCTACAGTTAATAGCAAATGAATATGCTGATGGATATTAAAACTTAAATAGAAGCATTTTTACATTAGCAATATTTTATTAAAACACCACATTAATCATACTACAATAAACAAACAGTTAAAACGTCAAAGAATTGTAGCTTAATATACGACACCAGGATGCCAGAAAATTGTGCTCCATCAAACAAAATGCTCATTACAAAATCTGGATATTGTAGATTCGTAATTTAAATGAAAATTGTAATCAATGAGAACACTGTGATTGTTTTTCCCGCAGCAATTCTGAAATACGCGGAGGAGTGCTTGAAAGGGCACAACGGAGATCGTTTTCAACATCTAATCTGTTGCGTCGTTTCGTTTTAATTTCTAGCAGAGCTGAAAAGCCTGACTCACAAAGATATGTTGACGCAAATGGAAGCAATGCACGGATTGCTTTTTCAGCCACTTTTGGGTATGAACCGCACATTAAAGGCCAAAATTCCGTGATTAGTTTCTCACTGAACACATCCCTTGCCTCCGAATCATTTTTCAGCTCCTGAAATTCATCTTGACAATCATCAGAAACTTTTTCAACTGATAATTTGAATGGGTTTCGCACCAAATCCAGCTCATCATCACTAAGTTCAGGAAAATATCGCTCAAATTCATTTTTTAGCGCTGTCAAATGCTGCACAATTTCATTTTTTGCAAATTGTGGAAGTACTTGGTCTTTACCATCAACAACGAGAACAGATGACAGCTTCTCAAACATTGCAACATTTGTCATATTGACCTTTCTTTTCCAGTTTTCAGCTTGCTCATAAAAGCTCTCAAGGCATCCACAAATTGTATGATATTTGAATTCCTTCCTTGCATCTGAAGATTGAGTTTATTCAACTGCTCAAAAATATCAACTAAATAGGCAAGGCGCTTGATCCAATTCCTCATCATTCAGCCAGGCGAAAAAGTCATCTTACCCTGAACTTCAAAAATAATTTGAGCTCGTCTCTCAGCTCATATACTCGCGCAGTTACATTTCCTCTTGACAGCCATCGAACATGTGTGTGGAAAAGAAGCAAATGGTGGCCTGCATCCATGTCAACGCATAACTGCTTAAAAAGCCATGAGTTGAGAGCTCCTCCTTTGATAAATTCACTATCTGAACGGTTTGATCCAAAACCTTCCCCAAAGGAGCTGGAAGTGTTTTGGAGCCAGTACTTGACGATGGATGATGCAATGAATGCCTTTTACTTTTGGGGCACGTTTCTTCACACTAACTTGAAATCCTGATTTGTCCCCAACATAGCTGGTGCTCCATCTTTACAGCACCCACACATATTATCCCATAAAAGATTTTCTGATTCAAGGAAAGATGAAACCTTTTCCAAAATATCAGAGGCCATGGTAGTTGTTTCAAGAGGAGAACAAAAAAGAAGTTCTTCTTTAAATGATCCTAATGCACATACCTTGCAAACACTATCAACTTAGAACATGAGCCACATCAGTCGATTCATCAATTTGAATTGAATAGAGCCCAAATGCTGCAGACTTGATCTCTTGCACACTTGATCTTTGATGTCATTGGCCATATCGCTGATCCTCCTTTGAACAGTGTCGGTTTAATAGTGAAACCGCTGCAAATTTTTTCTCTGATTTATTTCCCAACACAATTTCTACCATCTTGAGACAACAAGGTTTGATCAAAGATTCCCCGATTGTATGTGGTTTTTTTTCTGCTTCGCTATCCCAGTGCTACGACATAGGAAGCTTCAGTAACCTTTTGGTTTGTTTCTTGAATACCCCTTTAAATCCAGTCTCATCCTTTTGACAGCATTCCCAAGACTTCAAAATGGGTTTTTTGTCCTTGTCCTTGTATTGGGGGATGAACATTCAACAAATGATTCCCCAACTGTGTCGGTTTCATAGAATCATTTGACAAACTTTTACTACAAATAACACACTGAGGTCGTTCTTTTCCGTTGATGACGATATTTGTGAATCCATAATTCAAATAAGACAGGGCATACTTTCGTTTCTTGACACTCATCATGGGGTTTAGATTCTATAAAAAATAAAACGATAAAGTCAAGACACACATAAACACCCACAGACTGCAAACCCACGCACGCACACACACACACACACCAAAAACACACACACACAAAAATTTTATTGCATATCCTATTTAATACAAACGCTGTCAACAAACCCGCATTTTACTGCTGTTGTTGCTGTCTGGGCAAGTTTTACGTTCAGTAGTTTGTTCATTTAGTAGAATATATATATAAATTATATATATATTATATATATAATATATAATATTTTATATATAATTATTTTATATATATTTTATATAATAAAATATATATATATATATAATTTTTTATATGCCAGTCCTCCCTGATGAAGTAGTTAAGGGTGCTGTTCGTAATCCCGTATACCCAAGTACGAAACACAGCTGCGCGAGATTCGCCAGCGGATCGCGTTGCATCAGTTTCTTATGGAAAAGTATGTGAGCCGGACGTTCAGAAAGCTATAGCAAACCACTGAACATAAAGCTTGCCAAGAAATCAACAGCAGCTGTAAAATTCTGGTGTTGACTGCAATGCCCTGTAAATAGATATGCAATATATATATAGTATATATATATATAGATATATATATTATATATATATATATATATATATATATATATATGATATATATATTATATATATATATATATATCCACGAGTCAACTTACGTCTTAAAAAGACAAGTCTCCTTACCTCCGCAAAAATAATAATTTGAAAAGCTGAGACGTGTAGAGTCGTAAACAATGGAGGGATCTCGGTAATCGGTTTCTGTTTTAATGCGATCTTGAAATAATCGGGAAATTTAACATGATGAGTACTCTAAACCTCATTAAAACGGAGAAGCAATAACAAATAATACGTAAGTTACCGCAAATAAATCTCTGGTAAATACGGACCCTAAATTATAGAGGCTAGGTAGAAGGAAAAGAACCGTATATTATGGAGGGAAAACAATATCAAGTAATCGGTTCTTGTATTAACGCGATCTTGAAATAATCGGGGGATTTAACGTCACGAGTACGCTTAATATTCGATCATGTTTGTGTGGTCCTGAAGCCAATTTGACAATGTCTTCATTCCCCCCCCCCCCCCCCCCCCCCCTCCCCCCCCCACCCCCCCCCCCCCCCCCCCCCCCCCATGGAAAACCCTCAAATTCCCCCCTAGGGGGGAATTCCCCACCGGTTGAGAACCACTGATCTAACGGATCGCTCTGTGCTAAGCGGCAAAAGAAGTGCCTGGGGTTCATAGCGAAGCTTAATGGACAGCGTGTAGTGCAGGAGAGCCTGGCATATAATCCCACAACATCTAGTCTGAGAATGACGGTGGGAGATGTTATTTAGGCGCTCCGCTGGCTGCAGAATAAACAACACACTCGTGTCATGATTGTAACGGACTTACAGAGCATGCTCAGCAGGGTGAAGACAGGCATAATTTGTTTATGGTGGTGTGCTTCAATTTAACAAAAAAATCACAATGATGAGAGAAATTTGAAGTAGAATTTCTAGAGATTTTGAGCACATTATGAGAAGAAATCAACCAGAAATCTCAGTGACAACTGGCAAACTTGATGGGAAAGAGCACAGAGGAAGGCAAATAGATAAACATCTGGATGGCCTGACTACATCCAATAATGAGGACAGGAACATAGAGCAGATCTCAGACTGGTGAGATGACGATACGTGACTGCCCATGCCTATCGCCTTGCCCTCAATGACGATTTAGAGCCGACGAGTTTAAGTTTGTAGATCGTAAACTGTTAGAGTCATTAGACGTAGACAGTCACAATTGTTTAAGAAATGACTTGGAGAACTTGGTGACGACTGGTAAGTTCGAAGGGAAGAGACCAAGGGGAAGACCGAGAAGTAAATACCTGGATGGCTTGGCCACGTGGCATGGTCAAGACAGGAACACGGAGCTGATCCACGACTCTGGTGATCGAGTGAGATGGCAGAACATGACCGCCCACTCTTATCGGCATGACACATGATGGAGTTAAGTTAGTTGCATATCCTGTACAGGACTTTACAGTCAAAGCCAGCTGTTTGTGATTCCTTTGCAAGTTTACGTTCAGTAGTTTGCCATTGCTTCTTAAACGACTGGCACGCATACAACTATATGAAAAGCAACGCAATTCGATCTGCTGCCAAATCGCCTGCAGCTGTATGCAGGATTACGATTTGCGCCCGAAACCCCTTCGCTATAGAGCCGGCTTGTGACTGCATTACTATGGTTCAATTTGGCTTCTGTACGCGCCTCGGCTCCGACGAACTGACTCTACTACATGATACCCGACTATCCTATACGAACGACAACGCAATGAGTTTACGATGAGTGAGCAGCGATGAGTTTGAGTACCTCCCCAGGGCATTGACCAGTTTTCAGTGAGGGGTAGTGTTTACCTAGCATCCTGGAAGCACTGACTAACGCCTGTCATTTTACACGAGTCTCGAAATGTCAAAGGTGAAAAGGTGAGCAGTGTTTGGGGAAAAGTCGCATTGACATGTTTTTCAACCTTTGCTATGCCAGCAACCACTTAATGTGGCACGCTTTTTATTACAAAAAAAAAAAAAAAAAACACGCCGAAGGTGCTGCGAGGGAAGAATATCACCTGTTGAAAATAAAAAAATGGCCCTATTATTACCCTCCCACTCCCTACATCGCTTCCTGGCCTAGAGGTTAGGGACTTTTCTCCGTAATCTCGTATACTCTCGTAAGTAACGTGACGACGGTGAGAATCAGCTGTGGTTCGAATCGCGTCGGTAACTTACGGGGTATGTGAGCCGACCGCTCAGAAAGCAATGGCAAACTACTGAGCGTAATCTTGCCAAGAAATCAACAATCAGCTGAAAGATGCTGATGTTGACAGCAATGTCCTGTAAATGACATTTTAGAAAGGAAATTTTTCCCTACATCAATCTAGTAATCCCGCTGCGGGCGATTTAGATGTTGACCACCTTGCGTTGGTTTTCATACAATGGTAAGAGTATTGATCGTTCCGAAAGCAATATCTCACTATTGAACGTCAACTTGCCCAGAAATCACAAAAGCCAAAAAAGGTTGGGTTTGACTGCCACGTCCTGTTAAGGATATGCGTCTAACTCCCCACATCAAACAGGCATGGAAGATAGTCCGGTGATGTAGTTGATAGTTTGTTTTCACAGAAAATCAATTGTGGAACCCTTTGAGGCAACACAGACAGTTCATAAATAAACATACATAGTACTGTTTGGCACTCATAGAAGGAGAAGGAAGTAGACACTAGTGGACGCACTTTTTTGCATATCCCTTTTTACAGGACGTCGCTCTCAACACCAGCATTTTACTGCTGTTGTGATCTCTTGGCAAGTTTTACGTTCAGTAGTTTGCCATTGCTTTCTGAAAGACCAGCTCCCATACTAAATCGTTAAAACCCAGCTCAACGCGGTCTGCTGCCATATCGTGCACAGCTGTGTTTCGAACGTGGGTAAGCGGAATTACGAATCGTGCCCGTAACGTCATTTCCATGGAGATCGGCTAATGAACAATTGAAATTTCAGTTACCAACCGGGATTCGAACCTGTCACCTCCAAATGACGACGGCGCCTAGCTGCAGGAACAGGTGTCTTCGTTCAAAGTAGGGGATGTTCAAGCAAGCTTTATCATTGGCGGGCTTCTGTTGTTGACTTATTGAACGTGTTGCCGAGAGTTTATACTGTCAGCCTGGCATATCGCGGGACGTGTTGTCGAGAGTTTAGAATGTCCGCCTGGTATATCGTTGATCGTGTTGTCGAGAGTTTAGAATGCCCGACTCACATATAGTGGGATGTGTTGCCGAGAGTTTAGAATGCCGGCCTGGTATATCGTGGGATGTGTTGCCGAGAGTTTAGAATGTCGGCCTGGTATACCGTGGGATGTGTTGCCGAGAGTTTAGAATGTCTGCCTGGTATATCCTGGATGTGTGCCGAGAGTTAGAATGTCGGCCTGGTATACCGTGGATGTGTTGCCGAGAGTTTAGAATGCCTGCCTGGTATATCCTGGGATGTGTTGCCGACAGTTTAGAATGCCGGCCTGGTATATCGTGGGATGTGTTGCCGAGAGTTTAGAATGCCGGCCTGGTATACCGTGGGATGTGTTGCCGAGAGTTTAGAATGCCTGCCTGGTATATCCTGGGATGTGTTGCCGAGAGTTTAGAATGCCGACCTGGTATACCGTGGGATGTGTTGCCGAGAGTTTAGAATGCCTGCCTGGTATATCCTGGGATGTGTTGCCGAGAGTTTAGAATGCCGACCTGGTATATCGTGGGATGTGTTGCCGAGAGTTTAGAATGCCGGCTTGGTATATCGTGGGACGTGTTGCCGAGAGTTTAGAATCCGGCCTCACATATCGTGGGACGTGTTGTCGGGAGTTTAGATTGCCCGCCTCACATATCGTGAGACGTGTTGCCGAGAGTTTAGAATGCCGGCCTGGTATATCGTGGGACGTGTTGCCAAGAGTTTAGAATGCTCGCCTGGCATATCGTGGGACGTGTTGCCGAGAGTTTAGAATTCCCGCCTGCCATATCGTGGGACGTGTTGCCGAGAGTTTAGAATTCCCGCCTCACATATCCCGCCTCTGTGGCAAAGGGGTTACGTACGCAGTTCGTAATTCCGCATACCTAGTTCTAAACATAGCTGCTGGCGATTTGG
>JACEFZ010026196.1:17500-62500 GCA_014155875.1 Cepaea nemoralis | reverse complement strand
TGGCGGAAGCTGTACCGTTGTTTCCACATGTATAAAGTCTGGCTGGTGGAAGCTGTACCATTGTTTCCGCATGTATGAAGTCTCTGGCTGGCGGAAGCTGTACCGTTGTTTCCACATGTATAAAGTCTGGCTGGCGGAAACTGTACCGTTGTTTCCACATGTATAAAGTCTGGCTGGCGGAAGCTGTACCGTTGTTTCCACATGTATAAAGTCTGGCTGGTGGAAGCTGTACCATTGTTTCCGCATGTATGAAGTCTCTGGCTGGCGGAAGCTGTACCATTGTTTCCGCATGTATGAAGTCTCTGGCTGGTGGAAGCTGTACCATTGTTTCCACATGTATGAAGTCTCTGGCTGGCGGAAGCTGTACCGTTGTTTCCGCATGTATGAAGTCTCTGGCTGGTGGAAGCTGTACCATTGTTTCCGCATGTATGAAGTTTCTAGCTGGCGGAAGCTGTACCATTGTTTCCGCATGAAAGAAGTCTCTGGCTGGCGGAAGCGGTACCGTTGTTTCCACATGTATGAAGTCTCTGGCTGGTGGAAGCTGTACCATTGTTTCCGCATGTATGAAGTCTCTGGCTGGCGGAAGCGGTACCGTTGTTTCCACATGTATGTAGTCTCTGGCTGCTGGAAGCTGTACCATTGTTTCCGCATGTATGAAGTCTCTGGCTGGCGGAAGCTGTACCGTTGTTTCCGCATGTATGAAGTCTCTGGCTGGCGGAAGCTGTACCGTTGTTTCCACATGTATGAAGTCTCTGGCTGGTGGAAGCTGTACCATTGTTTCCGCATGTATGAAGTCTCTGGCTGGTGGAAGCTGTACCATTGTTTCCGCATGTATGAAGTCTCTGGCTGGTGGAAGCTGTACCATTGTTTCCACATGTATGAAGTCTCTGGCTGGCGGAAGCGGTACCGTTGTTTCCACGTGTATGAAGTCTCTGGCTGGCGGAAGCTGTACCGTTGTTTCCGCATGTACGAAGTCTCTGGCTGGTGGAAGCGGTACCGTTGTTTCCACATGTATGAAGTCTCTGGCTGGTGGAAGCTGTACCGTTGTTTCCACGTGTATGAAGTCTCTGGCTGGCGGAAGCTGTACCATTGTTTCCGCGTGTATGAAGTCTCTGGCTGGCGGAAGCGGTACCGTTGTTTCCACGTGTATGAAGTCTCTGGCTGGCGGAAGCTGTACCGTTGTTTCCACGTGTATGAAGTCTCTGGCTGGCGGAAGCTGTACCGTTGTTTCCACATGTATGAAGTCTCTAGCTGCTGGAAGCTGTACCATTGTTTCCACATGTATGAAGTCTCTGGCTGGCGGAAGCTGTACCGTTGTTTCCGCATGTATGAAGTCTCTGGCTGGTGGAAGCTGTACCATTGTTTCTGCGTGTATGAAGTCTCTGGCTGGCGGAAGCTGTACCGTTGTTTCCACATGTATGAAGTCTCTGGCTGGTGGAAGCGGTACCGTTGTTTCCGCATGTATGAAATCTCTGGCTGGCGGAAGCTGTACCGTTGTTTCCGCATGTATGAAGTCTCTGGCTGGTGGAAGCTGTACCATTGTTTCCACATGTATGAAGTCTCTGGCTGGTGGAAGCTGTACTGTTGTTTCCGCATGTATGAAGTCTCTGGCTGGCGGAAGCTGTACCGTTGTTTCCGTATGTATGAAGTCTCTGGCTGGCGGAAGCTGTACCGTTGTTTCCACATGTATAAAGTCTGGCTGACGGAAACTGTACCGTTATTTCCGCATGTATAAAGTCTGGCTGGCGGAAACTGTACCGTTGTTCCCGAATGTATAAAGTCTGGCTGACGGAAACTGTACCGTTGTTTCCACATGTATAAAGTCTGGCTGGCGGAAACTGTACAGTTGTTTCCACATGTATAAAGTCTAGCTGGCGGAAGCTGTACCGTTGTTTCCACATGTATAAAGTCTGGCTGACGGAAACTGTACCGTTATTTCCGCATGTATAAAGTCTGGCTGGCAGAAACTGTACCGTTGTTCCCGAATGTATAAAGTCTGGCTGACGGAAACTGTACCGTTATTTCCGCATGTATAAAGTCTGGCTGGCGGAAACTTTACCGTTGTTCCCGAATGTATAAAGTCTGGCTGGCGGAAACTGTACCGTTGTTTCCACATGTATAAAGTCTGGCTGGCGGAAACTGTACAGTTGTTTCCACATGTATAAAGTCTGGCTGGCGGAAGCTGTACCGTTGTTTCCACATGTATAAAGTCTGGCTGGTGGAAGCTGTACCATTGTTTCCGCATGTATGAAGTCTCTGGCTGGTGGAAGCTGTACCGTTGTTTCCACATGTATGAAGTCTCTGGCTGGTGGAAGCTGTACCGTTGTTTCCGCATGTATGAAATCTCTGGCTGGCGGAAGCTGTACCGTTGTTTCCGCATGTATGAAGTCTCTGGCTGGTGGAAGCTGTACCATTGTTTCCACATGTATGAAGTCTCTGGCTGGTGGAAGCTGTACTGTTGTTTCCGCATGTATGAAGTCTCTGGCTGGCGGAAGCTGTACCGTTGTTTCCGTATGTATGAAGTCTCTGTCTGGCGGAAGCTGTACCGTTGTTTCCACATGTATAAAGTCTGGCTGACGGAAACTGTACCGTTATTTCCGCATGTATAAAGTCTGGCTGGCGGAAACTGTACCGTTGTTCCCGAATGTATAAAGTCTGGCTGACGGAAACTGTACCGTTGTTTCCACATGTATAAAGTCTGGCTGGCGGAAACTGTACAGTTGTTTCCACATGTATAAAGTCTAGCTGGCGGAAGCTGTACCGTTGTTTCCACATGTATAAAGTCTGGCTGACGGAAACTGTACCGTTATTTCCGCATGTATAAAGTCTGGCTGGCAGAAACTGTACCGTTGTTCCCGAATGTATAAAGTCTGGCTGACGGAAACTGTACCGTTATTTCCGCATGTATAAAGTCTGGCTGGCGGAAACTTTACCGTTGTTCCCGAATGTATAAAGTCTGGCTGGCGGAAACTGTACCGTTGTTTCCACATGTATAAAGTCTGGCTGGCGGAAACTGTACCGTTGTTTCCACATGTATAAAGTCTGGCTGGCGGAAGCTGTACCGTTGTTTCCACATGTATAAAGTCTGGCTGGTGGAAGCTGTACCATTGTTTCCGCATGTATGAAGTCTCTGGCTGGCGGAAGCTGTACCGTTGTTTCCACATGTATAAAGTCTGGCTGGCGGAAACTGTACCGTTGTTTCCACATGTATAAAGTCTGGCTGGCGGAAACTGTACAGTTGTTTCCACATGTATAAAGTCTGGCTGGCGGAAGCTGTACCGTTGTTTCCACATGTATAAAGTCTGGCTGGTGGAAGCTGTACCATTGTTTCCGCATGTATGAAGTCTCTGGCTGGCGGTAGCTGTACCATTGTTTCCGCATGTATGAAGTCTCTGGCTGGTGGAAGCTGTACCATTGTTTCCACATGTATGAAGTCTCTGGCTGGCGGAAGCTGTACCGTTGTTTCCGCATGTATGAAGTCTCTGGCTGGTGGAAGCTGTACCATTGTTTCCGCATGTATGAAGTTTCTGGCTGGCGGAAGCTGTACCATTGTTTCCGCATGAATGAAGTCTCTCGATGGCGGAAGCGGTACCGTTGTTTCCACATGTATGAAGTCTCTGGCTGGTGGAAGCTGTATCATTGTTTCCGCATGTATGAAGTCTCTGGCTGGTGGAAGCTGTACCATTGTTTCCACATGTATGAAGTCTCTGGCTGGCGGAAGCGGTACCGTTGTTTCCACGTGTATGAAGTCTCTGGCTGGCGGAAGCTGTACCGTTGTTTCAGCATGTACGAAGTCTCTGGCTGGTGGAAGCGGTACCGTTGTTTCCACATGTATGAAGTCTCTGGCTGGCGGAAGCTGTACCGTTGTTTCCACGTGTATGAAGTCTCTGGCTGGCGGAAGCTGTACCATTGTTTCCGCGTGTATGAAGTCTCTGGCTGGCGGAAGCGGTACCGTTGTTTCCACGTGTATGAAGTCTCTGGCTGGCGGAAGCTGTACCGTTGTTTCCACGTGTATGAAGTCTCTGGCTGGCGGAAGCTGTACCAATGTTTCCACATGTATGAAGTCTCTGGCTGCTGGAAGCTGTACCATTGTTTCCGCATGTATGAAGTCTCTGGCTGGCGGAAGCTGTACCGTTGTTTCCGCATGTATGAAGTCTCTGGCTGGTGGAAGCTGTACCATTGTTTCCGCGTGTATGAAGTCTCTGGCTGGCAGAAGCTGTACCGTTGTTTCCACATGTATGAAGTCTCTGGCTGGCGGAAGCGGTACCGTTGTTTCCACATGTATGAAGTCTCTGGCTGGCGGAAGCTGTACCGTTGTTTCCACGTGTATGAAGTCTCTGGCTGGTGGAAACTGTACCGTTGTTTCCGCATGTATGAAGTCTCTGGCTGGTGGAAGCTGTACCGTTGTTTCCACATGTATGAAGTCTCTGGCTGGTGGAAGCTGTACCGTTGTTTTCCGTATGTATGAAGTCTCTGGCTGGCGGAAGCTGTACCGTGTTTCCGCATGTATGAAGTCTCTGGGCTGGCGGAAGCTGTACCGTTGTTTCCGCATGTATGAAGTCTCTGGCTGGCGGAAGCTGTACCGTTGTTTCCGTATGTATGAAGTCTCTGGCTGGCAGGAAGCTGTACCGTGGTTTCCTCCACATGTATAAAAGTCTTTGGGGCCCCCCGGACGGAAACTGTACCGTTTATTTCCGCATGTATAAAGTCTGGCTGTCGGAAACTGTACCGTTGTTCCCCGATATGTATAAAGTCTGGCTGACGGAAACTGTACCGTTGGTTTCCACATGTATAAAGTCCTGGCTGGCGGAAACTGCTACAGTTGTTTCCACATGTATAAAGTCTAGCTGGCGGAAGCTGTACCGTTGTTTCCCACATGTATAAAGTCTGCTGACGGAAACTGTACCGTGTTCTTTCCGCATGTAGAAAGTCTGTGCTGGCAGAAACTTGTACCGTTGTTTCCCGAAATGTATAAAGTCTGGCTGACGGAAACTGTACCGTTCTTTCCGCATGTATAAAGTCTGGCTGGGCGGAAACTTTTACCGTTGTTCCCTAATGTATAAAGTCTGGCTGGCGGAAACTGTACCGTTGTTTCCACATGTATAAAGTCTGGCTGGCGGAAACTGTACAGTTGTTTCCACATGTATAAAGTCTGGCTGGCGGAAGCTGTACCGTTGTTTCCACATGTATAAAGTCTGGCTGGTGGAAGCTGTACCATTGTTTCCGCATGTATGAAGTCTCTGGCTGGCGGAAACTGTACAGTTGTTTCCACATGTATAAAGTCTGGCTGGCGGAAACTGTACCGTTGTTTCCACATGTATAAAGTCTGGCTGGCGGAAGCTGTACCGTTGTTTCCACATGTATAAAGTCTGGCTGGTGGAAGCTGTACCATTGTTTCCGCATGTATGAAGTCTCTGGCTGGCGGAAGCTGTACCGTTGTTTCCACATGTATAAGTCTGGCTGGCGGAAACTGTACCGTTGGTTTCCACATGTATAAAGTCTGGCTGGCGGAAACTGTACAGTGTTTCCACATGTATAAAGTCTGGCTGGCGGAAGCTGTACCGTTGTTTCCACATGTATAAAGTCTGGCTGGTGGAAGCTGTACCATTGTTTCCGCATGTATGAAGTCTCTGGCTGGCGGTAGCTGTACCATTGTTTCCGCATGTATGAAGTCTCTGGCTGTGGAAGCTGTACCATTGTTTCCACATGTATGAAGTCTTTGGCTGGCGGAAGCTGTACCGTTGTTTCCGCATGTATGAAGTCTCTGGCTGGTGGAAGCTGTACCATTGTTTCCGCATGTATGAAGTTTCTGGCTGGCGGAAGCTGTACCATTGTTTCCGCATGAATGAAGTCTCTCGATGGCGGAAGCGGTACCGTTGTTTCCACATGTATGAAGTCTCTGGCTGGTGGAAGCTGTATCATTGTTTCCGCATGTATGAAGTCTCTGGCTGGTGGAAGCTGTACCATTGTTTCCACATGTATGAAGTCTCTCGATGGCGGAAGCGGTACCGTTGTTTCCACATGTATGAAGTCTCTGGCTGGCGGAAGCTGTACCGTTGTTTCCGCATGTACGAAGTCTCTGGCTGGTGGAAGCGGTACCGTTGTTTCCACATGTATGAAGTCTCTGGCTGGCGGAAGCTGTACCGTTGTTTCCACGTGTATGAAGTCTCTGGCTGGCGGAAGCTGTACCATTGTTTCCGCGTGTATGAAGTCTCTGGCTGGCGGAAGCGGTACCGTGTTTTCCACGTGTATGAAGTCTCTGGCTGGCGGAAGCTGTACCGTTGTTTCCACGTGTATGAAGTCTCTGGCTGGCGGAAGCTGTACCAATGTTTCCACATGTATGAAGTCTCTGGCTGCTGGAAGCTGTACCATTGTTTCCGCATGTATGAAGTCTCTGGCTGGCGGAAGCTGTACCGTTGTTTCCGCATGTATGAAGTCTCTGGCTGGTGGAAGCTGTACCATTGTTTCCGCGTGTATGAAGTCTCTGGCTGGCGGAAGCTGTACCGTTGTTTCCACATGTATGAAGTCTCTGGCTGGCGGAAGCGGTACCGTTGTTTCCACATGTATGAAGTCTCTGGCTGGCGGAAGCTGTACCGTTGTTTCCACGTGTATGAAGTCTCTGGCTGGTGGAAACTGTACCGTTGTTTCCGCATGTATGAAGTCTCTGGCTGGTGGAAGCTGTACCGTTGTTTCCACATGTATGAAGTCTCTGGCTGGTGGAAGCTGTACCGTTGTTTCCGCATGTATGAAGTCTCTGGCTGGCGGAAGCTGTACCGTTGTTTCCGCATGTATGAAGTCTCTGGCTGGTGGAAGCTGTACCATTGTTTCCACATATATGAAGTCTCTGGCTGGCGGAAGCTGTACCATTGTTTCCGCATTTCCGCATGTATGAAGTCTCTGGCTGGCGGAAGCTGTACCGTTGTTTCCGTGTGTATGAAGTCGCTGGCTGGCGGAAGCTGTACCGTTGTTTCCGCGTGTATGAAGTCTCTAGCTGGCGGAAGCTGTACCATTGTTTCCGCATGTATGAAGTCTCTGGCTGGCGGAAGCTGTACCGTTGTTTCCGCATGTATGAAGTCTCTGGCTGGCGGAAGCTGTACTGTTGTTTCCGCATGTATGAAGTCTCTGGCTGGCAGAAGCTGTACCGTTGTTTCCACATGTATGAAGTCTCTGGCTGGCGGAAGCTGTACCGTTGTTTCCGCGTGTATGAAGTCTCTGGCTGGCGGAAGCTGTACCGTTGTTTCCACATGTATGAAGTCTCTGGCTGGCGGAAGCTGTACCGTTGTTTCCACATGTATGAAGTCTCTGGCTGGCGGAAGCTGTACCGTTGTTTCCACATGTATGAAGTCTCTGGCTGGCGGAAGCTGTACCGTTGTTTCCGCACGTATGAAATCTGGCTGGTGGAAGCTGTACCGTTGTTCCCGCACGTATGAAATCTGGCTGGCGGAAGCTGTACCGTTGTTCCCGCACGTATGAAATCTGGCTGGCGGAAGCTGTACCGTTGTTCCCGCACGTATGAAATCTGGCTGGCGGAAGCTGTACCGTTGTTCCCGCACGTATGAAATCTGGCTGGCGGAAGCTGTACCGTTGTTCCCGCACGTATGAAATCTGGCTGGCGGAAGCTGTAACTTATTTATTTGTGAGATCTCAGAATCTGCTCGATAACATGGAGGCTGCCTTGCCATTGCAAACATGTCAACGAACAAATATAATTGTCAACTATGATTTCTTTCTTCTAGCATTTCTGGTTACTTTTCCGTAGTTCTTTCTTTCTTTCTTTCTTTCTTTATATCCTTCGTTCCTTCTTTCTTTCTTTCTTTTTTCTCTCTTTCTTTCTTTCTTTCTTTCTTTCTTTTTATCGTTCGTTCTTTCTTTACGTTTTTTTTCTTTTTCTTTCTTTCTTTCTTTGTTTGTTTTTTTCTTTCTTTCTTTCTTTATTTATTTATTTATTTATTTATTTCCGTATATTCTTCGTTATTATATATATATGCTTTCTGTCCTTCTTTCTTCATTTTTTTCTGTCTCTTTTTATGCACTTATGTCTATTTGTTTTTCTTTGTAGGTTTCCTTCCTTGTATCGATTCTTATGTGCTTTTTTTTCCCTTGCCTCTTTATTTGTTTCTTATTTATATTTCCTCATTCACACACACACACACACACACACACACACACACACACACACTTACGCACACACCCTTCTTCAGCGGTTTTTGTGTGGAGGCGGGGGGGGGGGGGGGAGGAGGAGGGGGGGGTATCATTTTTTGCATCTGTATGCTATCCAGTCTGTCTGTCTTCTTTCAGCACATTTTCTTTTCTGTACTACTGTTATATTGCATAAATCATAGTTTGCTTCCATTCTGCCCGTGTGTGTGTGTGTGTGTGTGTGTCTGTGTGTCTGTGTCTGTGTCTGTGAGAGTGTGTGTGTGTGTGTTTTTGTTTTTTGTTTTTTGTTTTTATTTTAATTTTTAACCCATTGCGTTCTGGTTTCTCCATATTTCTTTCTTTCTTTGTATATCCTTGTACATATTTACTTTCTTCCTGTATTTTTGTTTCTCAGTTTTTGTTTTCTTTCATTATTTCTTTTTATTCAGAATGCTCTTCAATTGAGGTACGTTTCTTTGCAACTCTATACAGTTCTGTCTCTACGACATCTAGTATGAGAATGGAGATTGAGGCGGGGACTGCAGCCTTCCCGTGGTTGGAATGCAGATGAGCCAGACACGTCGTGGTTGTAACGGACTAACAGAGGATGCTTCGGATAGTACAAATTGGCATGTTCCCGGAGAAGTGGCCAGCATCACTTGCAGTAACGGAGACGGCGAGAATATCAAGGATGTTCTGTCCAGGACATGCAGGTGTGCGGGGCAATGAACAGGCTGATAGATTGGGCTACTGCTGCTGGTGGCCCTCTGGGCGGAGAGTATTTTATGATAAAATGTACCTGTATGTGGCGGAGGGGGGATCCTTGAGCGATTGCACCTCAGCAAAGTATCAATATCTGGAGAGACTGACTAGTAAGGGGATGAGTAGAAGGTCTGAGGGATACACAAGCGCACATATAATGAAATAGTTACTGGAATAATCAACTTAGGAACTCTTCAGTGGCTTTTGAAGAGAAAGAAGAAGCATCCCTTTTCAATGTCCGGAGTGCAGTGATGTCGATGCTCTATTTAAATATTATGCAATGGCATGGGGTTGGGATTGAGAGTAACTTCGTTAGAATTTATTATAGATGACCAAGAACCGAGGTCTGTGGAGAGACATGAGTGCCTTGCTACAGGTACATGAGTATGATGATGGCTAACTACAGACTGTCAGCAAATATATCACATACGCCTCCATGTCCTGGTCTATTGTGTGTTCTACTGCATACACAACACTCAAGATAACACTACCTATGGGAGAGCATCAACCCCTCTGACGCTTAGACTACCCCCTGCAGGGATGATTCAGATAGCATCCAGTTCCCAACGCCTGCCTGACGTAAGTCTCAATTGCCTGGGTGCATCGCCAACGGCGCTGAAAATTGCGCCCATATGTTAGGTAGTCCTGACTTGCTGCGAAGATTAACGCATCTTTGAAGTTCTCTCTACAACGCTGTATTTTTAACGCGAAATTGTGACGGTAACAATTTGAGAAAAATCAGAAACACATTCTGAGAATGTGAAGCTTATGAACGCAAGACATTACATTTATGGAGGGGTGTAGGACAACGCGGTAAAGTTCTTTAAGCGGAGGTGGTATGGTGGTTGAAGACTGCTTATGGAGACAGGATCTGGGTTTGATACCCATAGAGTGGCAAGAATGCCCTTTTTAAATCAGTTTTGTGTATTTTCTGAACTGAGCATGCGTGTGTGCGGGGCAATGGACAGGCTGATAGATTGGCTGTGGCTAGTGCTGTGCGTGGAGAGTATTTTATAATGTAATTGAAGTAAGGATGGTTCTAGGATTGGGTGGAGAGTATTTTATGATGTAGTTGATGTGAGGATGGTTCTCTGGGACTGGGTGGAATGCAGGGGCGTCACTAGGGGGGTGCGGGGGGTGCGGGCCGCACCGGGTGACACCATCAAGGGGTGACACCAAAATAAAAAAATTGCAAATTTGACAAAGCAGACATAGCAAAAAAACAAAAATTAACTTTGTCCGAGTTTTTCGAAGTTTTTTTATTATTTTCCTGAAGTATTGAAGTATATTTTTCAGTTGTTTTCTTTCTTATGTCCTTTAATTTTTGACTTTTTTTACAAACATTACTATATGCGTTATATAGGTACAGGAACCTCGGAAGAAGACCATGTGAAAGTCTAGAGGGTGACACCAAGAGTTTTTCCGCAGGGGGACACCAACCCCAGTGACGCCACTGGTGGAATGTGCAGCTGAGTAGACGGAGTATCATTGTCTGAAGAGGCTGACTCAGAAGGGTACACTAGTAAAAGGTCCGAAGAATACATCAGCTGACATGTGCCATGCCTGTAAGCGTGGGCGGTCATGTTTCGCCAACTCACACGATCACCAGAGTCGTGGATCAGATCAGTATTTTTGTCTCGACCATATCGTGTGGCCAAGCCAACCAGGTATTTACTTCTCTGCCTCCCCCTTGTTCTTTTCCCCTCAGTCTTGCCAGTCTTCTCCAAGTTCTCCAATTTAATTCTTCTCAAAAACAGATGACAGATCAATTTACGGTTTTCATTTGTTTCTTGTAGTACTTGGTCATTGATTTTTCTGTCTGTCCATGGTATTTTTTGCATTTTCCTCAGAAACCACTTTTCCATAGCCATCATGTTTTTCAGCTTGTCTGCTCATTGTCTACGCTTCACGTTCATATATTCATACAAGAGTACAGGTTCTATGTAGCACCTAAACATTCTTTTTCTCGTTGTAAATGTTATCTTTTTAGTGGTATGTTTCCCATCTTGCAAAACGCTACCTTCGCCATAGCGATTCTTGTTCTAATCTCTTCAAAGCATCTCCCATCAGATGTTATGACTGCTCCGAGATAAGTGTACCAATTCTCGTGTTTAAGATTATTCCCATTTACTTGTACATTACATTGTGGTATTTCCTTCCTTCCTAGTCACGACCATAATCTGTATCTTCTTACAATTTAATTCTAACCCTAGTTGTTCACTGTGTGCAACAACTGCATCTACTAAATAGTTGCAGATCCTGCTCATTGTCTGCAAAAGTATACATGACAATATAAAATTCTGAGACCTATGGTGCTATCTTCACTGGTTAGATACGAATTCTGTCCGTATTCCATAGTTGTAGGTTCATGTGTATGATTGACCTGGCTAATGAAGACACTTTTTGCTAGGGTGTCTAGTGGTCAATGCATCGAAGTACACCTGTTCCTGCAGCGAGGTGCTGTCGTCATTTGGAGCAGACAGGTTCGAATCCCGGTCAGTAACTATAGCTTTCAATTGTTATGTTATCTAGTGCGTCATCTAGTCCTCTAATTCCTTCGTATCACTTCTACGAGTGTCAAACAATACTATGTGTGTTTATATATGAATGGACATGTTTAACCATCTCCGGTGCGTCTCTCTCGTGTATCTCTCCGTGCGGTAGTAGAACAGTCAGTAACTCTCCGGATGAACGCAGAAGAAGAACAGAAGAACAGTCAGTACAGAACTCTTTTACAAGTCTGTGACGCATTCAGCATCTGGTGTTTGACTCATATTTTGATAAACCAATGGGCTCTCGGTGAATGGTGTGGCCAGTATCAAGTCGACCGCCTTTATTTTCCCAGATTTTCTCTGGTTCTCATTTCAGACCAGGTCTAAACCAATGTTAAAAATCCTCCCCAAAGCGGATTCGAACTCCTTACCACCGTTGGGAAGACGAGAGCAGCCATATTTAAATCACAAATCAGACTTCCTAACCTGTTTTACCTTTAATGTAATCATCAGCGTTAGGGGTCTCCGTGGCCGAGTGGTCACGCCGATAGTCTCGCTCTCCCTAGGTCGTGGGTTGGATTGAGGGCTTACGACATTCAGGTTCACGAGTGCAGTATTTTTGGAGACTCCTGGGGATCGTCGCTGGTGCTACAAAGTTTGTACTTTGTGCGACGCTTTCTCAGACCGACCTGCCTTAAGAGACCGAGCCATCTGGGATCAAACCTGGTGCAATCAAGTCGATCCTCTGGCCTGTTAAACATGTTTTGGTTTATTCATCAGGGTCACATTTTCTCAACCTCGAGAAGCCAAATTAAATAAACGGACTAAATTACAGAAAAACAAAATATGTTTCATCAATAAAATAAACTGTTATGAATTCAATGTGCACTGGCTGTCGGCCATGTTTAGCGTTTGATGTTGCTACCAAACTCATTAGGTAAATAAATTAATTGTAATTACTTACGACATATCATATTTAACAGATAATCGTTAAATGATTTGCCGTGCAGGACAAAACAGCCTGTAATACCACATGTTTAATAAGGTCAAGATAAGAGAGAATGAGGAATGTGACTGTTAGATGTAAGTTGTTAGTCGCTGTTCCAACTTCATGGCAAAAGGCCATCCTTAATGCTCTGTTCCTGTGCTAGTGAATATCACATAAATGCTCCTCGCTGTACCATGAGAAAAGTGGAACAAACAGCAGTCGCGACAAACCAACAGCACGCCGACACACGTCAGAGAGCCAATACAACAGATCACCTCTAAAACTGCTGTTGATCGTCGATAAGAACAGGTAGTCATGTTAGTCGACAGATCATCCTCATTGCACATCGAACCATACAGTCCATAAGTGCTCGGATCCCCTCCTCAGCAAATCCCGCAGCGTGTAGCGGCTAACGACGCCAGTTCTGTGTTGGTTTATCAATCTTCTTTGGCTTCCTGCGTAGTGTTCTTGTTTGGCCACCCCTCTTTTGATTTGTTGTTCTGGCACTCTGACCATGGTTGTAGATTCACAGTCATCACTTGGTTCTCGCACAAGTCTTACTTCTCGTAGAGCATTCAGAATGTCAGCCTGGTCCAAGGCGCGTCCGCCCTCCACCTTAGCCTTACCTGCGAGCTTGTCAGCCCGTTCATTTCCTTGTACTCCCGCATGCCCAGGCACGAAGATCAAACTAATCTTTGTCAGCCTAGACCGCTCCAGAGACAGCAACCACTCTCTTCAGATCCACCCCGTCTCTATCCTCTTGAGCATGCTCATTGAGTCGCTAAGGAATCATGCCCTATTGAATGTCTGTGACTCGAGCCATGTTATTGCTTTACTTACTGCCATGACTTCCATAGTCAGGCTACTTGTGGTCTCAACAAAATCACCAGAGTCCTCCTTCACAATTCTCCCTCCGGCCCGCGCCGTAAAAGCCCATGGGCTTCTCACATGTCGGACGACCAACCCATCTGTGTAAATGACAGCATCACCGTCTAACGAATTCTCGAAAATCAACGCTTGTACTCTTGTACTTCGGCCTCCACAGCAGCAGGATTTTCTTGTCTGCATTTACTGTCTAGTTGGATGCAAACTGAAAAGGACGTACATAAATCTGTTGGCACTTGTACCCACTGCTCGCCAGGTTCTAAGTTCCTCCAGTGAACACACCTGTTGAAGAATGTCTTCGGCTTGACCCATCCACGACCTTCCTCTGTTTAACCTGCTGCCCTTCAGCCTCCTAATGTCACGATGCAGTGGATGTTGTGTGTTTGCGTTAACTCTGAGGTAGGCACGTGCTCTGCAAATTTGTAGTCTGTCTTCAATGGTTGGAAAATCAAGAAGGTAGCGCATTACCCTGCTTGTTGTATCTCTTGTACATCCAAGAATAATGCGCATAGCTTCGATAGGAAGAGGTAGTCATTAGAAAACCAACAATGTGCATAAGGCAAAATCAGCTAGTTCAGTAACCGGCCTTCCGCCATTTTTTAAATATGCAGTTCATACTACAAACAGCCACGGACAGGTGTAAATGTATTCTACATGAAATTCACAGCTCACAGTGTCGCTCCATGCACTTAACTCAGTAGCTGGGCGACGGAACCATGTACTACCAGTCCAACATGAGGAAAATGTGTAAGCAAACCGTAGCCAGAAGCAAACACAGTCCAGAGGCCTTAACAGCATATCCGCCATATTTGACCGGAATGTGACTGTAAGTAAGCAAAGGGCCCTGTTAAACTCCTCTAGGCGCAACGGGCGTAAGGTGACTCCCCCAATATTTTTAAAAGGGCCCTATCGATATCGACAGGGGACAGGGGCCGGGGCCAGCCGACTTGAAAAAAAAAATTTCCTGGAAACCCATTTACCCCCCCGGTCGCCGGTGCAAGGTCAAATATTTTTTTTAAAAAGTTCGAATACACGACCGCAGGGTCGCAGGCAAGCGTTATATCCAGTGCGCACTGCCGCGACTCTTTATTGATCACAAAGGGTTGCGCACCAGTTTTGTCCACACGCCTTCACTGTGAGCTCCGTTGGATATAGTATTTGGGGCTGATGTATTTGTGTTTGTGGTTGTGTTTTGATGTTTTTTGTGTTTTTGGAAAAGATGGTTTTGGGGGGGTTTTTAATTTGCCCTATGCGGGGTTTTTATTATATATAAAATGTGGGAGTTAAAAATTTAAAAAGGTAAGAAAAAACACAGTTTATGGAGTCTTTTGCGAATAAGGAAAAATCAAAAATGTGTTTATAAGGATAAATGGGAATATTTTTAAAAACAAAAAGGGGGCCCTTTTTGCAAGTGGGAAAAACAACTAAACAGTTTTGGGAAGTGAAACAAGAACTAAAAATTTGTTGGAAATTGTGAGACGGGACAAGCTGAAAACCATCAATTTACTAAATAGCATTTGGAAAACGGGGGGGGGGGGGGGGGGAGAGAGAAAAAGGGGGGGGGGGATGGTTTGAGGAAAATGCAAAGAAAAACCATGGGAGAAAAAGAGTTTTTTAAAATTTTAGTTTAGTGGGACGGATAAATAGAAGGGGCCACAGGGGTTTAAATCAGTTATATTTGAGCCCTCTTTTTTTGCACTCCGGACAGGTCCATAGGTGCTCAGATCCCCCCCCCTCCCCCTCCCCCCAGAAATTGCATCGGGTTTCCGGTGGCTAATAGGCCGGGTTTGGGTTTGGGGTTAACGGGGGAACCTTTTTTTCCCCGATGTCCCCTCTCGCGTTGGCCGGCCATTTCTCACCCCCAAAAGTATTCATCCTGGACACCCGATGGGGATTAATTTGGTCTTTCAAAGTCTTTGTTCTCGGACATGTTTTAAGGGGACTTTTAAAAACATCGGCCGATCCACGGGGGGCCCATTGCGGGGGGGTGAGAGCCAGCCCAGTTTTCAGTCGTTAAATTTCCCTCGACCCCGCATGCCCCGGGGACGAAGATAAAGGGAAACCTTACGGACAACAGACTTCCTCAGGGGCCCTCAGTCCACTTTTAAAGGTACAGATCCAGCTTCGCCCCTTCCCGAATCATGTCTTTAAATCACTTAGTACACACATTTTTGGTATAATGATGGGTTTCAAAGCCATAGGAAACCTGTGTTACCCCCATCACCCCCTTTCGCCATGCTGCTCGTGGACTTTGGGTGGGGGCACAGGGTTTAACCCAAAAAGTGCTCTTTTATTACCCCAAAAATTCAACCCTGGGCGGAGAATCTCAGCCCCGTGCGCAAAACTCCGTAGCACCGGAAGGATCCTAAAATACTTTGGGGTTGGGTTTTTTAAAACCAAAATTTTTTTCCGGGCAGTGCCGTTAGGCTACTCTTTTCGATTTCCAATTGCCAAAGGGTTTTTTTTGCGTGCCAAAAAATACACGCGGGGCGTCCGATCTCCATCCCCCAGGGCCCGGGGGGAAAAAGTTTGTTACTAGAAGCCCAACTTGAAAAAAATCCAGCCCTAAACCGAGGCTTGAACCCCGGGACCTCGCCCCCTAAAGGCGGACACCATACCCGAGACCCCCCCAACCCCGGGGGGCAGACACCCCCCCCCCCCCCACCCTGCCCCCCCCCCAAAAAAAAAAAAAATTAAAATTAAAAAAACAGACCAAAAAAAAAAAAACCCCCACACACAATAAGCGGGGCCCGCAAAAAAGAAAAATGAAAACAGTAAATTTATTAGAGAAAGTAGACGTAGACGGTCACAATTTTTTTGGACATGCTACGTAAAGAAAAAAAAATTGGGTAAAACTTGTTTAAAAAACTGTGATTTTAAAATCCCGAGCCCTTTTGTAATGCCCAAAAAGTTGCAGAGGGGAAATTCTTTTTGTTGTTTTTTATTTTTGTTTTGGGTTTTTGCTGTGCTGCTGCTTTTTGGTTTAAAGGGGGTTTTTTTGGGGGTTGTTGCTGTTGTTTTGCTGTTGTTTTTTTGTTGTGCTGCTGCTGTTGTTAATTTTTTTGGTTGTTGTTTTTGGGTTGTTGTTATTTTTTGGTTTTGGGGCCCTTTTTCCCGGAAGGGCTAGATACCTTTTTCCACAAACCAAAGAGATCGGGGGTTGAGGGGGGGGGGGCCCCGTGTGATAAATTAGATAACCAATGGTTGTTGGACAAATGTCCAGCCCGTGCTGGAATCCAATCCTCAAACCTTCAAAAAACATGAAGAAAAGGGAATTTTTACAGAAATTTTTAAAATTTGTGTAAAAAACTTTGAAACCCCTCTAAAGAAAACGGCTTCCTACTGATACAAGTACAAAAGGTAAGATGAACTTTTACAGCACTTCTAAATTTTGTGGGAAGTAAATTTTTAAATTTAAAATTTTAAACACAAATTTTAAAAAATATTAATGGGGAAACAAAACTCGCTTACACCGGGAAAATTTAAAATTACCGTGGGGACCCCCCGGGTGGGCCGGTTTCGTGGCTTAAAAGGTTATGACTTTTTCCGTAATCTCGTAACTCCGTCGGGTTTAACGTGATGCCGGTTCAAATCAGCAGTGGTTCGAATCGCAGCGGTAATTACGGGGTGGTGACCCGGGCCCCGCTAGAAAGCAAGGGCCCAAAAACTGAGCTTTAATTTTTCCCCAAAAAGGAGATCAACATAAAAAGCGAAAGATGCTGGTTTTTTGGACTGTAAAGGTATGCTAAAAAAAAAAAAAAGACCCCGGGTGGGACCAAGAAGACGGGGGAGAGAAATATACATACAGACCTAAAGCATTTGGGAAAATAAAAGGGACTGGCAGAGAAGGTCAACCAGGGGAAAACGAATGGAGACGGATTGTATCTGCAGCAAGGAACCTCAAGGGTCGGAACGTGAAGAAGAAGAAAAAGAAGAAGAAGAAGAAGAAGATTGTTAAATCATATTACTGTATGGATTAGAAACACGGAGGAGGGACTTTTTTTGTTGGGGACCCCTTTAGGGGGACGTTGCAGTCAACACCAGTTTTTTCACCCTGCGGGTTGGGTTTGATGGGCAAGTTTTATGTTCAGTATTTTTGCCTTTGGTTTTCTGAAAAAACCGGTCTCTTCCCTTTTTTCGAAAATACGAGCCCCCCCGTTTTTTCAAACCCCGGGTTTATACGGGCTAAAAAAACCCGGGCGTTCGCAAGCCCTTCAGCCACAGAGACGCAAATGATGATGATTTATAAAAAAAATAAAAATATACACTTTCCCTAAATGTTCTTACGAAAATGGGGGGAAAATTAAAATGGTTTTGGCAGAATCACAAGTGGAGCTCATGGGGAAAAAACCCGGGGACACATCCAGTCAACCATCAGGTGAGGAAAAGTAAACTGGCGCGGGAAAAAAGTAAAGGGCGCTTAAAATTTCGACGGGGTGGGACTAAAGGGCCCCGGGGTTTTTATCCAATGGCTCTGTCTCTTTATCCCGCGGGGGGAAAGGGGTGCCAAAGCCCGAATTCCGTGGGCTCACATGGGGCCTGGGGAAAATTTTTAACTCGGGGAACCCGAAGGCGGGGCCCCGGGAAAATCGAACCCAAAACCTTCGGAGCCCGACCCCAAACGGTTTGACCCCCTTCCCCAAGGAGGACCCCCGGAGACGGGCCCACTGGATAGGGCACATACTGAGAACACCCGAGGATAGTATAAGCAGACATTCCTTTGCATGGAACCCCCCAGGGATAACGAAAATGGCGATTTTTAAACAACGGAAAAACAAAATTAAACCCAGCGGGAAAAAATTTTGAGAGGACATGGGGGAAACAGCAGGGGGTTTTACCCAATAGTTTGGGATTTTGGGTGGGCTTAGTTAAGGGGTTATGGCTACGGGGGAAGCAAAAAGGGAAGGGGAAAAAGAGAGGAGTGGTAGGGGGAAAAAGGGGAGGAAAGAAAAAGAAGAAGGAAGAAGAAGAAGAAAAAAAGAAGAAGAAAACAAAAAGGGAAGAAGAAGAAGAAGAAAAGAAGAAGAGAAAGAAGAAGAAGAAGAAGATAAAAACACCTACAACAGAGATCTAATGAACAATGCATAAACACCAACGCCACTTCACACAACCACTACAGAGAAAAGGGAATACTAAAACCCAAAGGGGGTTTGATATGAATAAAAAAAGGGTCCCAAAAACGTGTGAACGGCCGCGGGGGCCCCCCCCCGAAAAGCCCGTTTGTGCAGGCGAGTTAGTCGAAAAAGTTTGACACAAACAGTTCATCCCGGGAAATGGGGCCTTTTCTACTGCGCCCGGCGTCCTGCTATCGTGACTTCTCAAAATTAAGTTGCGCGCTGCACGAACAGAGGGGAGAGAAAAAAGTGACCAAAAATTACTACAAGCAAACGTAGGGAAGATACCAGACGTGAGGTTTTGTCTCGGCTGCCTGGCAGAAACTCCGGCACATGTACAAATTACCACGGCTGTACAACAATCACTCACACGCGCCTCCACCAGTCCACGAGCTAACAGCTACCGGATTTTATTTACACTTTCTCTCGTCTTAAGAACCGATTTAGGTCGACCTGGTAATACCGAAGACAAGCCAGCGTGAGCAGTGAGTACAAAACCAAATTTAGCATTAAAGGCAAAGGGGAAATTTAGTAGAATTTTCCCGCCCTTTTTTCCCTTTCCTCGAAGTTCAAGGGGTAAAAAAACGAACCCCAAAAGGAAAAGAAGAGGATTTCTAATTCGACCCAGGGACTTCTGTAGATTTACGTGGGTTTAAACTGTGCGTGTATTTCTGTGTTCCACATCTGGATAAGGTATGTTATTTTGTTATTTATTCTACAATGTGTATTTAAGCTTTATGTACATTGTAAACGCATTGATTGCTTGGTTGATATTATAGAACAATTTCATTGAATATCATGGGACGTGTGTTCGAATTTTCGGTAGTGTTCGGATTAGTATTTATCAGAGATGGTTTACAGATACTAATCTGTTTACTGCTTGGTAACTGCCTTGGCAACCGGATGTCTTAGACTTGGAAACCATCGGGGCTGACGCCAGAAAGGCGCCAGAAAGATATCATTTTTTAATATTTTTAATTTATTTATTTTGGGGACACTTTATTTCGAGTCTGTACTTTTGTATGGATAAGAGACTTTGACAATGAGCACAAAAGCTGGAAAAGAAAAAAAAAATCTAATGGCAGTGGAAATGTGGTTTCTGGGGAAAATGCAAAGAATACAATCGACAGATAGAAAAACCAATGAACAAGTCTTATAAGATGCAGATGAAAACCTTAAAAATTTTTAGAGAAATTTGACGTAGACAATTACAAATTTTTGGGCAAGTTATGGGGAAGAAATAAAAAGGGACAAAATGGTATAAATGGCAAGAAATTTTGGGGGGAAAAAAAAAAAAAGGGGGGGCAGAGAAAGGGAAATATTTTGGCCTTTTCCACGTGAAATGGTCGTTTCAAGGGAAAACGGAAAAGGGTCTACGACTTTTTATCGGGTGAGATGGTGAAACATAACCGCCCCTGTTCTCCCCCCCGGGGGGCACATGAGGAGATGTTTTCCGAGTAATTTAGAATTGTAGTGATCTATCTTTATTCTAGCCAGCAGGTAAATTAATGGTTTTATATCGATGTTACTGTTAACTTAACAAAAATTTTTTTATAGTAACTTTAAAAATCATTTTGAAGTTATAAAAACTTAACAGTTTGCCCAAAGCTAGGCCATCACTTCACAGCTTCAACTTTTGCCGTCAGGCGTGGTGAGGAATGTTTATTTTTCCAAAAGGCCCATTTGGAAAGGATTTGTGTCATTTTTCCGGGGGAGTTTTGGGGACTTTTAAACCCCCTTAACAAATTTATCAAGTTAAACCCCAAAAAAAAGACGGAAAAAAAGTTCCGATGTAACTTCAGGAAAGTCTGTATTTACATTTAGGAAAAATCTGTAATTTACATAAGGGGAAAAAACCTTTTTGGGCACCCGGGAAAATCTGAAAGAATAAGGGAAAACCCCGAATGACACCAGAAAAAACCTTATGAAAAAGGAAAGCTGTATGGACAAAAGGAAAGTATTATGAAAATAAGGGAAAACCCGTAGACTCCCGGAAAGTCTTATGAACAGGAAAGTTTGGGATTTCATAAGGGGAAAATCTATATGGCATAAGGAACGTCCGTAGACATAAGGGGAGTCTGATGCATAAGGGGAAAAACTGTAGGGGCACCAGGAAAGTATTATGACATAAGGAAAGCCTGTATGACTCCAGGAAAGTCTTATGACTCCAGGAAAGTCTTATGACACCAGGAAAGACTGTATAACATAAGGAAAGTCTATATGGCATAAGGAACGTCTGTATGGCATAAGGAAAGTCTGTATGACATAAGGAAAGTCTGTATGACATAAGGCAGTCTGTATGACATCAGGAAAGTCTGTATGACATCAGGAAAGACTGTATAACATAAGGAAAGTCTGTATGGCACAAGAAACGTCTTATGGCATGAGACGGTATATGTGTATTTAGTTATGATTGTCTGATGAAGGGGTTGCGGGAGCAATTTATAATCCCGCATAATGCGTTTGAAAACACAGCTGCGGGTGATTTGATAGCAGACCACCTTGCGTTCACTTTCATACAATGGCATAAGTGCTGATCGTTTAGAAAGCAGTGACAAACTACTAAACGTAAACTTGCCAAGAAATAACAAACAATCTAAAATGCTGGGGTTGAATGCGACGTCGTGTAAAGGATACGCAGCTAACTTTTGTTTAGGTCAACACCGAAACCACGCAGCCTCCACAAATTCTCGGCTTGAAGAGGGATTTAAACTCAGGACTATCGAACCGACCGGCGAGTCCAAACTCCACATCTCAACCGTCGTCCCTGGATCGAGTATACTTCTGGTCTACCACAAACAGGTCAGATTATGAGACACACTAATCTCATTTCACGCTTTCTGGTTGGGGACTTCCAGTTTTGTGGCTGGGAGTATCACCCATCCGTTTCCTTCCACTAATCACTCACGCAGTCTGAATTATCTGTGATCTTCTGCGTGCCTTCTTCGTGTCTTATCTTGTCTGCGTCAGGATCTTTGTAGGTAAGGTGACGTCGAAATAACAAACTGTTGATTAACTGATCAAGTGCCATGGAATGATCAATCGTCTTAAGCGACTTCCCGTTAGCGGTTATATATCGCCGAAATGTTGTCATTGCGAATTGTTGTCTCAATTAAAATACCGGCACTCTTCCGACAGACGGGTCTAAATAGTTCTGCAGTGAATAATTTTATATAACTAACCCTAACCCTAACCCTAACCCTAATCACTTATTCACTGCAGAACTATTTAGACCCGTCTGTCGGAAGAGTGCCAAAATACCAATACATTAGTTTTCTAAAAGCAACATCCCTTAATTTGATATATAATACAACCATATTAACAACTTTCAGGTCACAGCTCTAACACACCAACTTTTTTTTTGGGGGGGGGGGGGGGAGAGGGCGGGGGGGTTCCAATCCTTACTTTTTTGTTTTCCACTTAATGCTAACATGGATATAATCAACTGTTGAAAGTGGATCAGCGAGGTATTTATTCCCTGATAGTTACAAGCATAACACACGAGTGACTAAAGCTCGGGAAACTGACCGGACCTATGTCTTTTAGGTGTGTCTTTTCTGGCTCTTAGGCATGTCTTTTAGACGTGTCTTTTAGGTGTGTCTTTTCTCTCTCTCTTAGGCATGTCTTTTAGGCTTGTCTTTTAGATGTGTCTTTTAGGCGTGTCTTTTTTCGTGTCTTTTAGGTGTGTCTTTTCTGTCTTTTACATGTGTCTTTTAGGCGTATCCTTTATGTGTGTCTTTTATGCGTGTCATTTAGGTGTGTCTTTTATGCGTGTCTTTTAGGCTTGTCTTTTCGGTGTGTCCTTTAGGTGTGTCTTTTAGGCGTGTTTTTTTCAGTCCTTTAAGTGTGTCTTTTAAGCTTGTCTTTTAGAATATCTTATAGGCATGTCTGTTAGCTGTGTCGTTTAGACGTGTATTTTAGGCGTGTCTTTTAGAGTGTCTTATGAGTGTGTCTGTTAGACGTGTCTTTTAGGCGTGCCTTTTAGGCCTGTCTTAATAGAAGAGACCTACAGCGAAAGATCTGCTATACGATTACTATACTATAGTTATATTATTTTTCCCTCGCTCTCTTTAAGCCAAAGCCAAGTCTATACACGCTACTTTTTTTTAGCACTGAACTGAACTGTGCGTGTGGATTAACTTTTCTCATTACCAGTGTCCTTTTCTATCAGAGATCAAACCCACTCTGACTTCAGAGGTACTTGTAATTTACGTCCCCAAGTCAAGGACAAGAAGTCAACATTTTAGTCCAAATGATCAGTGGTTGCAGCTCCTGCCTCAGCATCAACACATCGGAAGTTAAGAACGAGCGGTCTTATCCATTCGGCTTTGCTGGCCTCTATTATTATTATTATTATTATTATTATTATTATTATTATTATTATTATTTTAATAACCACTAACGTGCGGTTGTCCTAAAACCACACTCAACGACAATCTTTGTTTTCTGACTTTGCCCAAAGAATAAATTGATTTTCACCCGACAGCCCAAAAACTCTGGCCACACTTCCTGTATACGTGTGTACAAGTGGACGCCACTGAACCAAAACAGTTTCTCTACACTCCGTGTCAGATCTCGAATATTTCTAACTGGACTGCGCAGTTGCCTGGACTTCGTGCTGACTGTGTGATTGTGACGTGACAGGATCGGGACTTATTCATGGATTACTTGCTGTGCCGGAGTCTGTATTCTAAGAGGATTAGTGAGAGCAAAATGACGGTGAGTGGTTTTAAGTTCATTGTTGGCGGTTTTAGATATGTATACTGTGGGGTTGGGTGGATGGACGGACAGGCAGACATGCAGATAGATAGACATGCAGACAGGCAGACATGCAGACAGATAGATATGCAGACAGACAGGCAGATATGCAGACAGATAGACATGCAGACAGACAGATAGATTTGCAGGCAGACAGACAAACAGGCGTACAGACAGACAAACAGGCAATTAGATAAATTGACAGATGGATAGACACGCGTGTGGATTGACTAATTACAGAATGACAGACAGATAAAACGACTGACGAAGAAGACACACAAATAAAGGGACAGACGGTCCAACAGAGTGATAGACATATAAAGCAACGGTAAGAATGATAGTCCGATAACGCGAGAGAAAGAGGAGAAGAGAGAGAGAGAGAGAGAGACCCAAAGAGAGGCACAGTTAGAGAGACAGAGACACATAGAGAGAGGGCCAGATAGATAGAATGACAGAAGATAATGAGACAGTCTGAATGATGGACAGAGAGAGAGCGAGAGAGAGAGAGAGAAAAAGAGACCCAAAGAGAGGCACAGTTAGAGAGACAGAGACACATAGAGAGAGGGCCAGATAGATAGAATGACAGAAGATAATGAGACAGTCTGAATGATGGACAAATAAAGAGAGAGAGAGAGCGAGAGAGAGAGAGAGAGAGAGAGAGAGAGAAAGAGACCCAAAGAGAGGCACAGTTAGAGAGACAGAGACACATAGAGAGAGGGTCAGATAGACAGAACGACTGAAGATAATGAAACAGTCAGAATGATTGACAGATAAAGAGAGAGAGAGAGAGAGAGAGAGAGAGAGAGAGAGAGAGAGAGAGAGAGAGAGAGAAGAGAGAGAGAGAGAGAGAGAGAGAGAGAGAGAGCTAGAATCGTACATAACTAAAGCGACAGAGCAACAGACTTACAAAAAGGCAGATAGACAGGTTGTCACTATATCCGTTTAAGCATAATTTAAAGATAATCGTTACAAATCTGATGTGACCTTGAGGTCTCACGTGTCCTACTGCACAGTGCCTCCAAGTTCTGTCTTATCGTCCTCTGCTATGGTCGCATATCAATACCTATATACATACATATATGTATTTAACCGGCATGTGTGCGTTAGAGGATGGTGAGAAGCGCAGTTTCATACCTCCCCGACACACCGAGTTGTGGGTTCGTAATCAGCCGCGGGCGATTTGGAAGCAAACCGCTTTGTGTTGATTCCAGTGATGTGAGACGTCGGTCGTTCAGAAAGCAATGGCAAACTAAAGTTAATATTCATTGTTTGTCCTTTACGTAGCGTCGCAAGCAAAACCAATATTTATTGGCTGTATGAGATTTACTTGGCAATATTAGTTCAGTAGTCTGCCATTGCTTTCTCAATAAACGACGCCTCATGTCATCGAAATCACCGCAAAACGGTCTTCCTCCTCATCGCCGTGGCTACTAAACTAAAATTTGCCGAGTAAATTACAAACAGCCAATACATGCTGGGGTCGATTGCAACACCCTGTAAAGAACATACAACTAACCTTTAACCCATATACTTATTCATGCTGATGTTGTCGCGGAGTTAAAGATTCCCGTATGTTCTCCATTTCTTTGCGCTGAACAAACCCATAATTGGCGCTGGGAACCAAATATTGAGAAATGTCCTTTCGGCAATCAATGAAGCGGGAAGGCGAAAGATTAAAAATCAGGGTGTTTTTAGACAAGAATGCTGGATATAGAGCGAGGCTTTATGCGGGATCTGTAGCTTCTATATGACGGAACCAGCCCGCTACAGAACCGTGTATGAATGGGGTCTACCATGCTTCAAAAAGTACGTAGCGAAGGGCTTTGGATACTCAACCTTGTGATTGGTTGGTTCACAGATGTGCCCAGGTTTTTTTTTTTTAGTGGGGGATTGTCTGTCAGGGTGTCTCAAGCTGTGTTGAAGACGCGATCGGCAGATGAATAGGTGAAGGGTGTCTTATAGCGGTTTGCGTGGCTGGGACGTTTAGTGTTCTAGTCTGACGGTGGCGTACTGAGTTTGTTCAAAAAAACAATGGCAAACTGGTAAACGTATACTTGCCAGGAAATCACAAACAGTGGACAAAATGACAAGGTTGACTGCGACGTCCAGTAAAGGATATGCAAGTAACTTTTTTCTTCTTCTTAAACTGCATGCCGTGTGGCGTTGGTGATAATGTCTGTCCACAGCCTTCTGTCTCATGTACTGCCAATATTCTTATAGTCCATGCCGTGTGGCGTTGGTGATCATGTCTGTCAACAACCTTCTTTCGCTTTTACTGTAATAATTTCCGAGACTGATGTCTTCTCCCCCCCCCCCCCCCCCCCCCCCCCCATGCCATGATATCAAACTGTCCATCGTCTTCTCTCTAGGTCTCCCCCTGGCTCCCTTCCTCTCCACCTTTCCTGTTATGATGACACACTCCAGCTTTCCTCTTCTCATGGCGTGCCCAGAGAATTTGGACTGTCTCCTTCTAATGCGAATAACCAGTTCTCTTTCTGAGTGAACTTCTTCCAGGATAACTTTCTGAGTGAACTTCTTGCAGGATAACTTTATTGAGTGAACTTCTTCCATGATAACTTTCTGAGTGAACTTCTTCCAGGATAACTTTCTGAGTGAACTTCTTCCAGGATAACTTTCTGAGTGAACTTCTTCCAGGATAACTTTATTGAGTGAACTTCTTCCAGGATAACTTTCTGAGTGAACTTCTTCCAGGATAACTTTCTGAGTGAACTTCTTCCAGGATAACTTTCTGAGTGAACTTCTTCCAGGATAACTTTCTGAGTGAACTTCTTCCAGGATAACTTTCTGAGTGAACTTCTTCCAGGATAACTTTCTGAGTGAACTTCTTCCAGGATAACTTTCTGAGTGAACTTCTTCCAGGATAACTTTCTGAGTGAACTTCTTCCAGGATAACTTTCTGAGTGAACTTCTTCCAGGATAACTTTATTGAGTGAACTTCTTCCAGGATAACTTTCTGAGTGAACTTCTTCCAGGATAACTTTATTGAGTGAACTTCTTCCAGGATAACTTTATTGAGTGAACTTCTTCCAGGATAACTTTCTGAGTGAACTTCTTCCAGGATAACTTTCTGAGTGAACTTCTTCCAGGATAACTTTATTGAGTGAACTTCTTCCAGGATAACTTTCTGAGTGAACTTCTTCCAGGATAACTTTCTGAGTGAACTTCTTCCAGGATAACTTTCTGAGTGAAGTTCTTCCAGGATAACTTTCTGAGTGAACTTCTTCCAGGATAACTTTCTGAGTTAACTTCTTCCAGGATAACTTTCTGAGTGAAGTTCTTCCAGGATAACTTTCTGAGTGAACTTCTTCCAGGATAACTTTCTGAGTGAACTTCTTCCAGGATAACTTTCTGAGTGAACTTCTTCCATGATAACTTTCTGAGTGAACTTCTTCCAGGATAACTTTCTGAGTTAACTTCTTCCAGGATAACTTTCTGAGTGAAGTTCTTCCAGGATAACTTCTGAGTGAACTTCTTCCAGGATAACTTTCTGAGTGAACTTCTTCCAGGATAACTTTCTGAGTGAACTTCTTCCATGATAACTTTCTGAGTGAACTTCTTCCAGGATAACTTTCTGAGTGAACTTCTTCCAGGATAACTTTCTGAGTGAAGTTCTTCCAGGATAACTTTCTGAGTTAACTTCTTCCAGGATAACTTTCTGAGTGAACTTCTTCCGGCATAACTTTATTGCTCTTCCTATCCGGTCAGTTGGGGTTAACTGTTGCCTTCTCGATCAGAAAGCAAGGTCAATCTTTTTTTTTCTTTTGCATATCCTTTACAGGATATCGCTGTCAACATCAGCATCTTTCAGCTGATTCTTGATTTCTTGGCAAGATTACGCTTAGTAGTTTGCCATTGCTTTCTGAGCGACCGGCTCACATACCACGTAAGTTACCGACGCGGAGAGACCCGCTACCAATTCTCGCGCACGTCACGTTACTCGCGAGAGTATACGGGATTACGGAGAAAGTCGTGTAAATCCTAGACCACGGAGACCGGCAAGGTCAATCTACTGAACATACAATTTCCTAGTAAATTTACCCGGGCTTGATTGCAGCGCCCTGCAAAGGACGCTGTAGCAGATACTGCTGTGAGGGTCTGAAGTGGTAGATTTGTACAAATTCTAGGCCACGTCATAATGAGGGGGTGTAAACTCATCATCTGTCCCTACCAGACAATGCCCGGATTTTCCCAAGTGTCGGATCTCAAATTATTATTATTAGGTCAGCACGGCCGAATGGATAGGAACGCATGTTCTTAAATATCCGGTGTGTTGATGCCGAGGTAAGGGTTTAACCCCTACACCGGACACTTGGACTAAAATGTTGACCTATCGTCCTTGACTTGAGGACGTAAATTACAAGTACCTCTGAAATCGGAGTGAGTTCGCCTGATGATCAGGAACACTGTTAATATGGAAAGCTAATCCACATGCAAAATTCAGTCCAGAACTACTATAAGTAGTGTTATGGACTAATCCTGAGTTCAAAGCTTCTTCTTCTTCTTCTTCTTCTTCTTCTTCTTCTTCTTCTTCTTCTTCTTCTTCTTCTTCTTCTTCTTCTTCTTCTTCTTCTACATCCTAAGAAGAAGAAGAAGAAGAAGAAGAAGAAGAAGAAGAAGAAGAAGAAGAAGAAGAATTAGGCTGGAAGCAGAAGACAGTTTCAGAACCACTGACTTAATATGAATAAACAAAAGAGCTAAGCGCAAACCTAAACCTACCGTCACACACACAAACGATTTCTCAATAGGCGGAGCCCTTCAACAAACCAAAGGCTTTACATCGCGTTTTTGTTCAATGAATGTATATAGAAATGGCCGTCGCAGATATTTATATACTGTCGGAGAGTCTGTCTGTGTTGTGGTTGTTTGGTGTGAAACGTTTATGTGGGGAGTGGATGTGGTGGAATGTGTTATCGTTTGCAAATGTTATTGTTATTGTGGTTGTTTGACAGGTGGTGTTAGCGCCGCGTGGTAGCGAGTTTGTTCGCAGGTCTGTCAGTGAAGGTGATGAATATAGTCACTGTCTGTCTGTCTGTCTGTCTGTCTCCGCCTGCTCGACTGTCTCTCACTCCATCTCTCCGCCCGCCCGTCCTTCTCTCTCTCTCGCTCTCTCTCTCTCTTCTCTCTCTCTCTCTCCGCCCGCACGTCCGTCTCTCTCTCTTTCACTCTCTCTCTCCCTCTCTCTCTCTCTCTCTCTCTCTCTCTCTCCGCCCGCACGTCCGTCTCTCTCTCTCTCCGCCCGCACGTCCGTCTCTCTCTCTCTCCGCCCGCACGTCCGTCTCTCTCTCTCTCCGCCCGCACGTCCGTCTCTCTCTCTCTCCGCCCGCACGTTCGTCTCTCTCTCTCTCTCTCTCTCCGCCCGCACGTCCGTCTCTCTCTCTCTCTTTCTCTCTCCACCCGCACGTCCTTCTCTCTCTCTCTCTCCGCCCGCACGTCCGTCTCTCTCTCTCTCTCTTTCATTCTCTCATTCTCACTCTCTCTCTCCCTCCCTCTCTCTCTCCGCCCGCACGTCCGTCTCTCTCTCTCTTTCATTCTCTCTCTCTCACTCTCTCTCTCCCTCCCTCTCTCTCTCTCTCTCTCTCTCACTCTCTCTCTCCGCCCGCTCGCGCGCACACCCACCTGCCCATGTTTCTGGACACACATCTAGATGCTTTTATAACGGTTTCTTAGCGTGGAGAAATTAAACAGATCTCAGTAACACAATCCCCGTCTAGATGCTTGTATAACGGTTTCTTAGCCTGGAGAAATTAAAGAGATCTCAGTAACACAATCCCCGTCTAGATGCTTGTATAACGGTTTCTTAGCCTGGAGAAATTAAAGAGAGTTCAGTAACACAATCCCCGTCTAGATGCTCGTATAACGGTTTCTTAGCCTGGAGAAATTAAAGAGATCTCGGTAACACAATCCCCGTGAAGATAACAGTTAGCTGGCGAGTCGGGAGAAGTCTCTACACCAGTGGTTCTCAACCTTTTTTGGTCCCATGCCCCCCTTTACCATATGTTCAGAACGTCATTCCCCCCCCCCCTTTCGAATTTCCTCCCTATAAATCCCCCCCCCCCCACCCTTACACAGTATACATAAAAATGGAAGCTAAATTTAATAACACATACTAGAACAAGTCTAGACATCTACATAAAACGTGATTTGCGGGTCTACTTACGTTATAAAACGAATTTCATTAGGGCGAGAAGTACAGAACCGTAAAATTTAGAGGGGAAAACAATATCATGTAACTGGTTTTTGTATTAATGCGATCTTGAAATAATCTTAATTCCCCCCCCCCCCCCCCCCCCCTTTCCAACTTGGAAACCCTAAAATTCCCCCCTGCCCACTTGTTGAGAACCACTGCTCTACACCAATCTCACTCCAACGGACAAGAGATCTGTTCAGACGATCTAAACGCAAACACTTCGGACTTAAAAGTTAAAGCTCAGTCTCCCAGAGCACTTACAATCAATTAATAAACTAACCAATCAATAAGTTGATTATGTTGGCTGGGTTAATTGAGTCCCCGCCCCTTGTCATTTCTCGTTGAATAATTAGCTCTAGCTGTGCTTCTGAACAAACACTTGAGATACCACGTCTCTAGTGCTTCGGGGCGCGGGTTTATTGTTGACCGATAACCTTTTTCAGGTAGTGGAGTTTGTTAAGTAGATATTACCAGTTAATTTGGAGGTAATCTGTCTAGAGCGGTGGTTCTCAACCGGTGGGGAATCCCCCCCCCCCCCCCAGGGGGGAATTTCAGGGTTTCCATGGGGGGGGGGGGGGGGGGGGAATGAAAACCATTTCAAGATCGTGTTAATACAAGAACCGATTACTTGACATAGTTTTTCCCTTCATACTTTACAGTTATGTATGTCTCGTCCTTCTAAAATTCATTTAATAAATTAAGTAGGCCCACAAATCTTGTTTTATGTGGATGTCTAGACTTGTTTTAGTATATGCTATTACATTTGCCTTCCACTTTTACGTATTCTGTGTAGGGGTGAGGGGATTTTTAGATAGGAAATATGAAAGGGGGAGAATGACGTTCTGAAAATACGGTGAAGGGGAGAACGGGCCAAATTTTTGATAGGAAGGGGAGAATGCTGTTCTGAAAATATGGTGAAGGGGGGAATGGGCCAAAAAAGGTTGAGAACCACTGGTCTAGAGGAAGTCAATCTTGCACAAACGCATGTTGAAGATGGAGACATTAGCCTTTGAGGTGTATAACTATTTGTGATGCAATTCACTGGAAAAGGGGACGAAGAATAAGAAGAACAATAACAAGAAGAAGAAGAAGAAGAAGAAGAAGAAGAAGAGGAGGAGGCGGAGATGGCGAAGAAGAAGAAGAAGAAGAAGAAGAAGAAGAAGAAGAAGAAGAAGAGGCGGAGGTGGCGAAGAAGAAGAAGAAGAAGAAGAAGAAGAAGAAGAAGAAGAAGAAGAAGAAGAAGAAGAAGAAGAAGAAAAAGAAGAAGAAGAAGAAGAAGAGGAGGAGGCGGAGATGGCGAAGAAGAAGAAGAAGAAGAAGAAGAAGAAGAAGAAAAAGAAGAAGAAGAAGAGGCGGAGGTGGCGAAGAAGAAGAAGAAGAAGAAAAAGAAGAAGAAGAAGAAGAAGAGGAGGAGATGGCGAAGAAGAAGAAGAAGAAGAAGAAGAAGAAGAAGAAGAAGAAGAAGAAGAAGAAGAACAACAACAACAACAACAACAACAACAACGCTAATGATCACACTTATCAAGATCACAAAAGATACCATACTTGTTGAGACGTACGGCCGTCTTGCAGCGCCCGGTATGACACACGCTAATAATGACATACGTCAAACAATTAGGCGTTACCGCGCGTCGTGTAAGGCCTGGTGTTTTCATACCAGCAGTGACCGAATGCCCTGAGTTCAGTCTTAATATTGCAAGGGCATCAAATAAAGCCAGCATATTTATTCTAGAGAGGCGTCCTGCATACCAGCCCAGGCCTAAAGTCAAAGGCATTCATACAGTCACGAGCCGTGTCTGACAGTGAAGTGGTGTGCCTTCTCAGAACACAAATACTGTACGCCTTAAAGTAAGTTGATAAACATATCTGCCGATTGCCTGGCCAGGTAAATTGATCTACCTGCGTATCCAGCCCAGGTAAGAGGCGAGAGATCACCTTTGTGTGTCTACTAATAAGGTATGACTCAACAGTTAGGCTAGGAACCAGGCGCACGTAAGGGAATAGGTAGCGTGATAATCGGTCTGTCTGTATATCTATCTATCTATCTATCTATCTATCTATCTATCTATCTATCTATCTATCTATCTATCTATCTATCTATCTATCTATCTATCTATCTATCTGTCTGTCTGTCTGTCTGTCTGTCTGTACGTCTGTCTCCGCCCTTCCGTTCGTCTGTCCATCCATTCAACCGCCTACTTACCTGTCTGTCTATCTATCTACCTGTTTGTCTACATGTCTGTCCGTCTTTCTGTATGGCTATCTTTCTGTCTGTCGTTCTGTGTAACCATATAACTTCCTATCTCCTCATTTATCTATCCCACCGCCAGCCCATCCTCGTATCTGTCTGTCTGTTCTTTCCCCGTCTGCCTTCTGTCTGTCTGCTTGTATTTTCACTCGATCCGTCTATCCACGCTTCCTCCCGTTTGTCTATCTCTATGTTCACACACAAAACAGAAAGTCTGAAACCAACGGTGCTTTAAACAATCAGAAATACACGAAGTGGTATCATTGACAACCGCATCTAGACCACTAGAACATGGGAAGCAAACTTGGAACTCGTACAGAAGGTGCACTCACAGACAAAATCCATCAATAGACAGATCTGACACTCGCTTGAGGTAGAGAAATCAAGCTAGCTCGGTGTGGGTTCAGATAGAAAAATAAAAGTCGCTTAAAAGTCGACAGGGCCGACTTCATTCATGGGTTTTATCCCATATGGCTCGGTCTCTTTCCGCAGCACGGAAGCGTCGCACAAAGCACGAACTCCGTAGCTTTAAGCGACGACCCACAGGAGTCTCCGAAACATTTAACTCGTAAACCGAAGGACGCGGCCCGCAATCGAACCCACAACCTTCGGAGCACGAGTCAACCGGCTTAACCACTTCGCCATAGAGACAGTCAACTAGGGCATCTCAGAGGCAGGACTTCCCTACACAAGTTCAAATACTTTCCTACACAGGCTCAAATAGAGTCAACTAGGATATCTCAGAGACAGGACTTTCCTACACAGGTTCAAATAGAGTCAACTAGGATATCTCAGAGACAGGACTTTCCTACACAGGTTCAAATAGAGTCAACTAGGATATCTCAGAGACAGGACTTTCCTACACAGGTTCAAATAGAGTCAACTAGGATATCTCAGAGACAGGACTTTCCTACACAGGTTCAAATAGAGTCAACTAGGATATCTCAAAGACAGGACTTTCCTACACAGGTTCAAATAGAGTCAACTAGGATATCTCAGAGACAGGACTTTCCTACACAGGTTCAAATAGAGTCAACTAGGATATCTCAGAGACAGGACTTTCCTACACAGGTTCAAATAGAGTCAACTAGGATATCTCAGAGACAGGACTTTCCTACACAGGTTCAAATAGAGTCAACTAGGATATCTCAGAGACAGGACTTTCCTACACAGGTTCAAATAGAGTCAACTAGGATATCTCAGAGACAGGACTTTCCTACACAGGTTCAAATAGAGTCAACTAGGATATCTCAGAGACAGGACTTTCCTACACAAGCTCTAGGACAGTGGTTCTCAACCGGTGGGGGGGGGGGGGGTCTCCAGGGGGGGGGGGGGGGTTAAGATTATTTCAAGATCGCGTTTATACAAGAACCATTACTTGGTATATTTTCCCTCCATACTTTACGGTTTTGTACTTCTCGCCATTCTGATATTCGTTTTATAATGTAAGTAGACCCGCAAATCACGTTGTATGTAGACGTCTAGACTTGTTCTAGTATGTGTTAGTAAATTTAGCTTCCATTTGTACGTATACTGTGTAGAGGGGGGATTTAAAGGGGGGGGGGGAGTTACGAAAGGGGAAGGGTGGCATTCTGAACATATGGTGAAGGGGTCCATGGGCCATAAAGGGTTGAGAACCACTGCTCTAGGACATCTCAGGCGCAGGACTTTTCTACACAGGTTTGAATAGAATCAACTAGAGGACATCTCAGCCGCAGGACTTTCCTACACAAGTTCAAACAGAGTCCACTAGAACATCTCAGCCGCAGGACTTTCCTACACAAGTTCAAACAGAGTCCACTAGAACATCTCAGCCGCAGGACTACACAGAATTTACCAAGAAAAAGAAAGCAGTACAGTAGCAACGCTTTCCGCAGATGTTAGACCGCCGGAAGTGCTCCTGTATAAACAAACATGGCTTGATTCTAGTGTAGGTAGCCACTACCGGTTGTGATGTGTGCGTAACTGATGAAAACCTCGCAAATTGGGAGAACGTTGTGCTGATCGCGCTGCCTGGAGTAATGAAACCTTTACTCGAACAGTTTTTATTTAAGAGATGGGAAAAGGGGGAGGGTTAAGACTTCATTGCACCGGGTTTAACCCTTATGACTAGGTCTTTCTCCACAGGGCTGTCTGTTTAAAGCGTCACACATTGCACGAATTCCGTAGCTCCAGCAACGACCCCAAGAATCTCTGAGAAAATTGCACTCGTGAACCTAATTCCGTATTCGGAATCGAAACCCACGACCTTAGACGTTCGATGCAGCTTAACCACTGCACTCCCCACCCCACCCCACCTCACCCACACACATGCTCACATACTCACACACACTTTAACAATAACCTCAGTAATGACGAATTGTAGAAGCTTCTTAGAGTATGTTATTATCATGATGATGATTTTGTACCCTGCCAGCTGGCGTAGGCATTCATGTCTCTCCACAGATCTCGGCCCTTGGTGTTCCGGATCAACTCTGCTGATAATATTCCTCCCTGCCTTCGTCTCGTTCCATCCAACATATTTTCTCTGAATCTACTTTTCCCCTCTTCTCTCGCTGATCTAGAGATTGTTAAACCAAACACGAAAGAAAACCTGGGTGCACGGAGAATAGGTGATCAGAAATCAAACTATAGTTAAAATATGAATACAGTAGTTGTCCCTATACAACCCCTTTTAATTTGATATGAAATCAAACTATAGTTAAAATATGAATACAGTAGTCGTCCCTATACCAACCCCTTTTATGTGATATTGAAATCAAGCTTAGTAAATATAATACAGATAGTCGCCCCTTTACAACCCTTTTAATGTGATATGAAATCAAACTGTAGTTAAAATATAGAACAGTATCGTCCTATACAACCCCTTTTAATGTGATATGAAATCAAACTGTAGTTAAAATATGAACAGTAGTTGTCCCTATACAACCCCTTTTAATTTGATATGAAATCAAACTGTAGTTAAAATATGAACAGTAGTCGTCCCTATACAACCCCTTTTAATGTGATATGAAATCAAACTGTAGTTAAAATATGAACAGTAGTTGTCCCTATACAACCCCTTTTAATGTGATATGAAATCAAACTGTAGTTAAAATATGAATACAGTAGTCGCCCCTTTACAACCCCTTTTAATGTGATATGAAATCAAACTGTAGTTAAAATATGAACAGTAGTTGTCCCTATACAACCCCTTTTAATTTGATATAATAATACGGCCAGCTGCATGGTGAAGGAGTTGACGGACGCAGTTCGTAAACCCGCATACCCGCGTTCGAAACACAGCTGCATGCGGTTTGGCAGCAGACCGCCGTGCTTTGGTTTTTTTCTGAAAATAGTATGGGTGCAGGTCGTTCAGAAAGCAATGGCAAATTACTGAACGTAAACTTGCCAAGCAATCACGAACAGCCACATAGTGATGGGGTTGAATGCAACGTCCTGTAAAGGATATGCAACTAACTTTTATATTTATACAACAAGCCTGCTGCCATATTAACAACTTTTAAGTCATAACTATGATACACGCCTACTTCCCATTTTCCATCATTCTTTAATTGTTTGGTCCAAACCTCCTTTTTCTTTGGCACTGAATCTGGTAAAAGGAGACGCTTCTGACTTCATTATATTAACAGCTGACTTCATTATATTAACAACTGACTTCATTATATTAACAACTGACTTCATTATATTACCAACTGACTTTATTATATTAACAGCTGACTTCATTATATTAACAACTGACTTCATTATATTAACAGCTGACTTCATTATATTAACAACTGGCTTCATTATATTAACAACTGACTTCATTATATTAACAACTGACTTCATTATATTAACAACTGACTTCATTATATTAACAACTGACTTCATTATATTAACAACTGACATCATTATATTAACAACTGACATCATTATATTAACAACTGACTTCATTATATTAACACCTGACTTCATTATATTAACAACTGACTTCATTATATTAACAACTGACTTCATTATATTAACAACTGACTTCATTATATTAACAACTGACATCATTATATTAACAACTGACTTCAGTATATTAACAGCTGACTTCATTATATTAACAACTGACTTCACACTATATTAACAACTGACTTCAGTATATTAACAGCTGACATCATTATATTAACAGCTGACATTATTATATTAACAGCTGACTTCATTATATTAACAACTGACTTCATTATATTAACAACTGACTTCATTATATTAACAACTGACTTCATTATATTAACAGCTGACTTCATTATATTAACAACTGACTTCAGTATATTAACAACTGACTTCATTATATTAACAACTGACTCATTATATTAAACAGCTGACTTCATTATATTAACAACTGACTTCATTATATTAACAACTGACTTCAGTATATAACAACTGACTTCATTATATTAACAACTGACTTTCATCTATATTTAACAATGACTTCATTATATTAACAACTGACATTCATTATATTAACAACTGACTTCATTATATTAACAACTGACTCATTATATTAACAACTGACATTCATTATATTAACAACTGACATCATTATATTAACAGCTGACTCATTATATTAACAACTGACATCATTATATTACAACTGACATCAGTATATTAACAACTGACATCATTAATATTAACAACTTGACATCATTATATTAACAACTGACATCATTATATTAACAACTGGAATCATTATATTAACAACTGACTTCATATATTAACAACTGACTTCATATATTAACAACTGACTTCATTATATTAACAACTGACTTCATTATATTAACAACTGACTTCATTATATTAACAACTGACTTCATTATATTAACAACTGACTTCATATATTAACAACTGACTTCATTATATTAACAACTGACTTCATTATATTAACAACTGACTTCATTATATTAACAACTGACTTCATTATATTAACAACTGACTTCAGTATATTAACAACTGACTTCATTATATTAACAACTGACTTCATTATATTAACAACTGACTTCATTATATTAACAACTGACTTCAGTATATTAACAACTGACTTCAGTATATTAACAACTGACTTCATTATATTAACAACTGACTTCAGTATATTAACAACTGACTTCATTATATTAACAACTGACTTCAGTATATAACAACTGACTTCATTATATTAACAACTGACTTCAGTATATAACAACTGACTTCATTATATTAACAACTGACTTCATTATATTAACACTGACTTCAGTATATTAACAACTGACTTCAGTATATTAACAACTGACTCATTATATTAACACTGACTCATATATTAACAGCTGACTTCATTATATTAACAACTGACTTCATTATATTAACAACCTGACTTCATTATATTAACACTGACTTCATTATATTAACAGCTGACTTCATTATACTAACAACTGAAATTATTATATTAACAGCTGACTTCATTATATTAACAACTGAAATCATTATATTAACAACTGAAATCATTATATTAACAACTGACTTCATTATATTAACAACTGACTTCATTATATAACACTGACTTCATTATATTAAAAACTGACTTCATTATATTAACAACTGACTTCATTATATTAACAACTGACTTCATTATATTAACAACTGACTTCATTATATTAACAACTGACTTCATTATATTAACAACTGACTTCATTATATTAACAACTGACTTCATTATATTAACAACTGACTTCATTATATAACAACTGACTTCAGTATATTAACAACTGACTTCATTATATTAACAACTGACTTCATTATATTAACAACTGACTTCATTATATTAACAACTGACTTCATTATATTAACAACTGACTTCATATATTAACAACTGACTTCATTATATTAACAACTGACTTCAGTATATAACAACTGACTTCATTATATTAACAACTGACTTCATTATATTAACAACTGACTTCATTATATTAACAACTGACTTCATTATATTAACAACTGACTTCATTATATTAACAACTGACTTCATTATATTAACAACTGACTTCATTATATTAACAACTGACTTCATTATATTAACAACTGACTTCATTATATTAACAACTGACTTCATTATATTAACAACTGACTTTTTATATTAACAACTGACTTCATTATATTAACAACTGACTTCATTATATTAACAACTGACTTCAGTATATTAACAACTGACTTCATTATATTACAACTGACTTCATATATTAACACTGACTTCATTATATTAACAAACTGACTTCAGTATATAACAAGCTGACTTCATTATATTAACAACTGACGTCATTATATAAACCTGACTTCATTATATTACCAACTGACTTCAGTATATTAACAACTGACTTCATTATATTACAACTGACTTCATATATTAACAAAACTGACTTCAAGTATTAACAACTGACTTCATTATATTAACAACTGACTTCATTATATTACAACTGACTTCATTATATTAACAACTGACTTCATTATATTAAACAACTGACTTCATTATATTAACAACTGACTTCATTATATTAACAACTGACTTCCATTATATTAACACTGACTTCATTATATTAACAGCTGACTTCATTATATTAACAACTGACTTCAGTATATTAACAACTGACTTCATTATATTAACAACTGACTTCAGTATATTAACAACTGACTTCATTATATTAACAACTGACTTCATTATATTAACAACTGACATCATTATATTAACAGCTGACATCATTATATTAACAACTGACATTCATATATTAACAACTGACTTCATTATATTAACAACTGATCTTCATTATATTAACAACTGACTTCATTATATTAACAAGCTGACTTCATTATATTAACAGCTGACATTCATTATATAACAACTGACCTCATTATATTAACAGCTGACTTCCATCTATATTAACAACTGACTTCATTATATTAACAACTGACATTCATTATATTAACAACTGACTTCCATTATATTAACAACTGACATTCATTATATTAACAACTGACTTCACTATATTAACAACTGACTTCATTATATTAACAAGCTGAACTTCATTATATTAACAACTGACTTCATTATATTAACAACTGACTTCATTATATTAACAACTGACATTCATTATATTAACAACTGACTTCATTATATTAACAACTGACTTCAGTATATTAACAACTGACATCATTATATTAACAACTGACTTCATTATATTAACAACTGACTTCATTATATTAACAACTGACTTCATTATATTAACAACTGACTTCATTATATTAACAACTGACTTCATTATATTAACAACTGACTTCATTATATTAACAACTGACTTCAGTATATTAACAACTGACTTCAGTATATTAACAACTGACTTCATTATATTAACAACTGACTTCAGTATATTAACAACTGACTTCATATATTAACAACTGACTTCATTATATTAACAACTGACTTCATTATATTAACACTGACTTCATATATTAACAACTGACTTCATTATTTTAACAACTGACTTCATTATATTAACAACTGACTTCAGTATATTAACAACTGACTTCATTATATTAACAACTGACTTCATTATATTAACAACTGACTTCAGTATATTAACAACTGACTTCATTATATTAACAACTGACTTCAGTATATTAACAACTGACTTCAGTATATAACAACTGACTTCAGTATATTAACAACTGACTTCAGTATATTAACAATGACTTCATTATATTAAAAATGACTTCATATATTAACAACTGACTTCAGTATATAACAACTGACTTCATTATATTAACAACTGACTTCAGTATATTAACAACTGACTTCATTATATTAACAACTGACTTCATTATATTAACAACTGACTTCAGTATATTAACAACTGACTTCATTATATTAACAACTGACTTCAGTATATTAACAACTGACTTCAGTATATTAACAACTGACTTCAGTATATAACAACTGACTTCATTATATTAACAACTGACTTCAGTATATAACAACTGACTTCATTATATTAACAACTGACTTCAGTATATTAACAACTGACTTCATTATATTATTAACTGACTTCAGTATATAACAACTGACTTCATTATATTAACAACTGACTTCATTATATTAACAACTGACTTCAGTATATTAACAACTGACTTCATTATATTAACAACTGACTTCATTATATTAACAACTGACTTCAGTATATAACAACTGACTTCATTATATTAACAACTGACTTCATTATATAACAACTGACTTCAGTATATTAACAACTGACTTCAGTATATTAACAACTGACTTCAGTATATAACAACTGACTTCATTATATTAACAACTGACTTCAGTATATTAACAACTGACTTCAGTATATAACAACTGACTTCATTATATTAACACTGACTTCAGTATATTAACAACTGACTTCAGTATAGGTAACAATGACTTCAGTAATTATTAACAACTGACTTCATTATATTAACAACTGACTTCAGTATATTAACAACTGCTTCATTATATTAACAGCTGACTTCATTATATTACAACTGACTTCAGTATATTAACAATGACTCAGTATATTAACACTGAATTTCAGTATATAACAACTGACTTCAGTATATTAACAACTGACTTCAGTATAAAAACAACTGACTTCATTATATTAACAACTGACTTCAGTATATTAACAACTGACTTCATTATATTAACAACTGACTTCATTATATTAACAACTGACTTCATTATATTAACAACTGACTTCATTATATTAACAACTGACTTCATTATATTAACAACTGACTTCAGTATATTAACAACTGACTTCAGTATATAACAACTGACTTCAGTATATTAACAACTGACTTCATTATATTAACAACTGACTTCATTATATTAACAACTGACTTCAGTATATTAACAACTGACTTCATTATATTAACAACTGACTTCATTATATTAACACTGACTTCAGTATATTAACACTGACTCAGTATATTAAACAACTGACTTCATTATATTAACAACTGACTTATTATATTAACAACTGACTTCATTATATTAACAACTGACTTCATTATATTAACAACTGACTTCATTATATTAACAGCTGACTTCATTATATTACCAACTGACTTTTTATATTAACAATTGACTTCATTATATTAACAACTGACTTCATTATATTAACAGACTGACTTCATTATATTAACAACTGACTTCAGTATTTTAACAACTGACTTCTATATAACAAGATTTATATATTACGAACTGCTTCACACTATATATTAAACAGACTGACGTCATTATATTACAGGCTGGACTTCATTATATTAACAGCTGAACTTCATTATATTAACAGCTGGACTTCATTAGATTGACAAAGCTGCCTTCACACTATATTAAACAGCTGACTTCATTATATTACAACTGAACTTCAGTTATATTAACAACTGACTATCATTATATTACAACTGACTTCATTATACTTAACAACTGACATTCATTATATTAAAAAGCTGACTTCACACTATACTTAACAACTGACATTCCAGTATATTAAACAGCATGACTTCATATATATTAAACATAGCTGACTTCATTATACAAACAACTGAACTGCATTATATTTAAACAACTGACTTACATTATACTTGAACACTGACATTCATTATATTAACAACTGGACTTCATTATATAACAGCTGACTTCAGTCATTACTAACAATGAACTTCATTATATTAACAACTGAATTCATTATATTAACAACTGAATTCATTATATTAACAACTGACATCATTATATTAACAGCTGACTTCATTATATTAACAGCTGACTTCATTATACTAACAACTGAAATCATTATATTAAGAACTGACTTCATTATATTAACAGCTGACTTCATTATATTAACAACTGACTTCATTATATTAACAGCTGACTTCATTATATTAACAGCTGACTTCATTATATTAACAACTGACATCATTATATTAACAACTGCTTCATTATATAACAACTGACATCATTATATTAACACTGACTTCATTATATTAACAGCTGACTTCATTATATTACAACTGAAATTCATTATATTAACGCTGACTTCATTATATTAACAAGCTGACTTCATTATATTAACAGCTGACTTCAATTATATTAACAACTGACTCATTATATTAACAGCTGACTCTCATATATTAACAACTGAAATCATTATACTAACAACTGACTTCATTATATTAACAACTGAAATCATTATATTAACAACTGAAATCATTATATAACAACTGACTTCATTATATTAACAACTGACTCCATTATATTAACAGCTGAATCATTATACTAACAACTGAAATCATTATATTAACAACTGACTCCATTATATTAACAACTGAAATCATTATACTAACGACTGACTTCATTATATTAACAGCTGACTTCATTATATTAACAGCTGACTTCATTATATTAACAACTGACTCCATTATATTAACAACTGAATTAATTATACTAACAACTGACTTCATTATATTAACAGCTGACTTCATTATACTAACAACTGAAATCATTATATTAACAGCTGACATCATTATATTACCAGCTGAACTCATTATACTAACAACTGAAATCATTATATTAACAACCTGCTTCATTATACTAACAACTGAAATCATTATATTAACAACTGACTTCATTATATTAACAGCTGACTTCATTATACTAACAACTGAAATTATTATATTAACAGCTGACTTCATTATATTAACAACTGAAATCAGTATATTAACAACTGACTTCATTTATTAAAACTGACTTCATTATATTAACAACTGACTTCATTATATTAACAACTGACTTCAGTATATTAACAACTGACTTCAGTATATTAACAACTGACTTCAGTATATTAACAATGACTTCATTATATTAACAACTGACTTCATATATTAACAACTGATTTTATTATATTAACAACTGACTTCATTAAAATTAACAACTGACTTCATTATATTAACAACTGACTTCAGTATATTAACAACTGACTTCATTATATTAAAAACTGACTTCATTATATTAACAACTGACTTCAGTATTTTAACAACTGACTTCATATTTTAAAAACTTCATATTTTAACAACTGATTCATATTTTAAAAATTTTATATTAACAACTGACTTCAGTATATAACAACTGATTTCATTATAAAAACCCCATTAAAAATTTTATAAAAAATATTATTAAAAACTTTAAATTTAAAATATTAAAATTTAACCGTTTAAAAAAAAAATATTAAATTTAACAATTTTAAAATAATTTTTTTAAAAAAAATTTTCCAAATTTTTTCCAAAAAATTTTTTAAAAAACAACTGATTTTATTTTAACAACTGTTTTTTAAATTTAAAAATTTAAATTTAAAATATTAAAAAAATTTAAAAAAATTTAAAATAAAACGATTAAATTTAAAATTTTAAAAAAAAATATTAAATTAACCCATTTTTTAAAAACTATTTTTAAAAAAAATTATATAAAACAAACTCTTATTTAAACAAACCCAAAAAAAAAAAAATTTTATTAAAAATTTTTTAAAAAAAAAAATTTTTTTTTAAAAATTTATATAAACAACTGACTTCATTAAAAAAAAATTTTTTTTTTAAACCCTTAATTAAACCCTCTTATTTAAAACCCTTTATTTTTTAACAACTGACTTTTTTTAAAAACTGACTTCATATTAACAACTGACTTCTTTATTAAAAATTTTTATTAAAAATTTTATATTAAAACTGACTTCATTTATTAAAAAATCCCAAATTATAAAAATGACTTCATTATTTTAAAAAACATTTCATTTTTTTAAACCAAACCATTTTAAAATTTAAAATTTACCGATTAAATTAACCATTATAAAAAACTGACTTCATTATATTAACAACTGATTCATTATATTAACAACTGACTTTTAATAACAACTACTTCATATATAAAAACTGACTTCTTATATTAAAACTGACTTCATATTTTAAAACTGATTTATTATTTTAACAAGTTAATTTTTAAAAACTGACTTCATATATAACCCAAATTTTTAAATTTTAAAATATTAAAAAAAATATTAAAAAAAATATTAAAAACAACTATTAAAATTTAACCCTATTATAATTTTAAAAATTAAAATTTCCCTTTTTTTTAAAAAAAATATTAAAAAAACCTTTTTTAAAAAAAAAATTTTTTTTAAAAACTATTATTAAAAAACTGACTTCATTATATAAAAAAAACTTAATTTTTAAAAAAAAATTTTATAAAAACGTTTATTAAAAACCCCCAATACCGAATCCCTTTATACTAACGACTGACTTCATTATATTAACAACTGACTTCATTATATTAACAACTGACTTCATTATATTAACAGCTGACATCATTATATTAACAACTGACTTCATTATATTAACAACTGACTTCATTATATTAACACCTGACGTCATTATATTAACAACTGAGTTCATTATATTAACAGCTGACTTCATTATATTAACAACTGACTTCATTATATTAACAACTGACTTCATTATATTAACAGCTGACTTCATTATATTAACAGCTGACTTCATTATATTAACAACTGACATCATTATATTAACAACTGACTTCATTATATTAAAAACTGCATGTCGTTTTCATTGTGTTCCCATTAACATCAGGTTGAATGTCTATACAATTTTACATTCTATAGTTTGCCTTTTCTTTCTGTACGAGAAGTCAAAGATTAAATGCAACTTAACTGCAACTTGTAGGGATTGAACTCCCCAACCTCATCATCAACTTAACCCCCGTGTAGGGATTGAACTCCCCAACCTCATCATCAACTTAAGGCCCGTGTAGGGATTGAACTCCCCAACCTCATCATCAACTTAACGCCGGTGTAGGGATTGAACTCCCCAACCTCATCATCATCAACGCCGGTGTAGGGATGGAACTCCCCAACCTCATCATCAACTTAAGGCCCGTGTAGGGATTGAACTCCCCAACTTCATCATCAACTTAAGGCCCGTGTATGGATTGAACTCCCCAACCTCATCATCAACTTAACGCCGGTGTAGGGATTGAACTCCCCAACCTCATCATCATCTTAACGCCGGTGTAGGGATTGAACTCCCCAACCTCATCATCAACTTAAGGCCCGTGTAGGGATTGAACTCCCCAACCTCATCATCAACTTAAGGCCCGTGTAGGGATTGAACTCCCCAACCTCATCATCAACTTAAGGCCTGTGTAGGGATTGAACTCCCCAACCTCATCATCAACTTAAGGCCCGTGTAGGGATTGATCTCCCCAACCTCATCATCAACTTAAGGCCCGTGTACCCCAACCTCATCATCAACTTAACGCC
>JACEFZ010026196.1:10000-12500 GCA_014155875.1 Cepaea nemoralis | reverse complement strand
AGAGAGTGGATAGATCAAGCGGAGGGAAGTACGCAGAGGAGAATGAGATTGACATCGAGGGCTGGGGTAGCAAAAGACCAACCCACTCCCACAGACAGGTGTAAAATCTGACGTAGTCTGGCTAGGTGTAAAGGTATAGTCTGGGTGATGAGGAGATTGATAAGACTGCAGCGGCGGAAGGTAAATTTTGGGGAAAGATAAATGATCCGAGAAATCATTCAGATAAGAGATACAGTTTGAGCGGCCGTCATTAGTTTCGGCAGTTTGGGAGGAGACGGAGATGTAGAAACGAATACGAATAGAGAAGCTGTTTTTTTTATTGCAGGTAGGAGATGTATTCTTCTTTTTATTCTTCTTCTGCTTCTGCTGCGTTCATCCGGAATGTTTTTGGACATAAATGTGTTCTGCCTGTTTACAGCAGAACTGCAATTGTTGCACCTTTGGGCCGACACATCCGACTACTTCGGGCATTTGTTGACCGGGTTACCCATCTCGGAAAGATGTATTTAAGAAATGCAATGTAGGAATAACCCAAGCAAAGTCAGCATTCACAGGATGAAGACTATTCTTTGTCATTTGTCTTTGTTAATCGAGATGAGGAAAAGAGTTCTTAAGAGCTATAATGAACCAATCCTGAAGTGAGCAAGCGAATCATGGACAGTTAGCAGACAAGTGAGGAATTATGTGGAGTTTCGGAGATGTGGTTTTATATATGATGAGAATAATGGGGACGGAGATAAAAAAAAGAAATAAAGATATCTTGAAAGATGTTAACTCACAAGGAGAATTAGTCCTCACATCAGAAGAAGACAGTCTAAATTCTTTGGGCATGTCATGGGAAGGGGAAAGCTGATGTATGTCGTATCGTAACTACGATGAGGGGGGAGGGGGTAGTAGAGGCAAGGGGAGACCAAGAAAAAAATGCTAGACAGATTGATATCATGGCATGGAGGAACATCGGTATCAGATATAATTGGCATCACAAGAGACAGAAGGCTGTGGGCAGGCATGACCACAAACACCACATGGCAAGGACAGTACTGACTGGCACCTTGCCATCTTGACAGACGATAGTTTCTGAAATGGAATTATGTCTTCCTATAGCACAAAGTCTGGGCTGAATTTAGAGACCATGTGTTGCCCATGCAGCATGATCCCTCTCTCAGCCTGCCTAGTTTACTCTGACCGAAAGTCTGCACCAATACGTCTGGAACAAGACAAGCTGCAGAAGCTGCCAGATCAGCAAAGCAAAGCTCTAAGTGCCCGCTTGTCGGAGCATCGATCCCAGACCAGTTACCGACCAAGGCTTAGGGCCTGTTCTGCCCTACCATGGCATTTGGTCTTTAGGCTGCAATTCCTCGCACTAGGGTAAGGTTTGTACCCTCCCAATTGCGCTCCTCCGCCCGAAGCCGTTAGTACAATGTGGGTGTTGGCGAGGACAGCCCAATATTCGAGCGCCTACAGAAAGCATGTAGTACCATCTCCTGTATAGAAAATAAGAAGATTCTAAAGCAGAGGTCGACGTTACTGAGCAGTTTAACGCACTTCCTGTTCGCTGATGGCAAGTGGTAAGTTTATTCTCTGATGGCAAGTGGTAAGTTTATTCTCACACCGGTTATTTGGACTTAACTGATTAACTGTCATGGGATGATTAATCGTCTTAAGCGATTTCCCAAATGTGTCGTGGGCTTATATATCGCCAAATGTTGTCACTGCTACCATATTAACAACGTTTAAGTCATAAGGGTGACACATCTGTACTTCCCATTTCCTGTCATCCATTTTTGTGTGGTTCAAACCTAATGTTTGTTTGGCATTGAATCTGTTAAACGTTGATTTCTCGTTCAGAAAGAAACTAATGACGGTAAAATTGCCTAGCAAATCTACCTGGGGTTCATTACAATGTCCTCTCTGGAAAGAAAAGACAAAGGTAATCTGATTATAGAAATTAGAAGCAGACAAACAAGATTTTTTAAAGACACGTTACAGGGAGAAAGATCTTGAAATCTTAGTGACAACTGGCAGGATTAGAGGGAAAAGGGCATGGGGAACAGAAAGAGATATGGATGGCTTGGCCACATGGCATGATCGGAAAAATGACACAGAAGTGATCTGAGACTGGTGATCTGAGAGTGGTGATCTGAGACTGATGATCTGAGAGTGGTGATCTGAGAGCGGTGATCTGAGATTGGTGATCTGAGAGTGGTGATCTGAGACTGGTGATCTGAGGGTGGTGATCTGAGACTGGTGATCTGAGAGTGGTGATCTGAGACTGGTGATCTGAGAGTGGTGATCTAAGACTGGTGATCTGAGACTGGTGATCTGAGACTGGTGATCTGAGACTGGTGATCTGAGACTGGTGATCTGCGAGTGGTGATCTGTGAGTGGTGATCTGAGACTGGTGATCTGAGAGTGGTGATCTGAGACTGGTGATCTGAGAGTGGTGATCTGCGAGTGGTGATCTGAGAGTGGTGATCCGAGATTGGTGATCGTATGAGAT